>JAIUCT010000008.1:12577137-12600330 GCA_021307375.1 Tetraneura akinire | reverse complement strand
ACCAGCAAAAAGCTTTATATTACGTGTGAAGGGACACTCCGGATTTTTTTCCTGCACTAGATGTTTACATGAAGGAGAGTATATTAATAATCGTGTGTGTTTTCCATATAAATCTAATGGTCATGTAAAAAGAAATCACGATGATTACATATTAATGAATAATGAAGAGCACCATGTATCTACTATAATTTCTTGTATTGTATTAGTACCTGGTATAGATGTCACCAAATTGTTTTCTTTGGATTACATGCACCTAATTTGTTTGGGCGTCATGAAAAAATTAATTAATCTTTGGTTAAATACAGGTCCATCTAATGTACGCTTATCAAATTTAAAAATAAAAAAAATATCTTCTTCCCTAAATGAAATAAAAAATTGTATAACAAATGATTTTTCTCGAAAACCAAGAAATATTGAAGAATACCCTAGGTATAAAGCAACAGAGTTAAGGCAATTTCTCTTATATACGGGACCTTTAGTTTTAAAAAATATTTTGTCTGATGAATGCTATTTACATTTTCTAACATTAAACATTAGCATGAGAATTCTTTTAAGTTCTGATCATTCTTCTTATTTGAAATATGCAACTGAACTTTTGGACTATTTTGTTAAAGTATTTCAACAAATATATGGCCATCATTATGTGTCTCATAATGTGCATAGTTTACTACATTTAGCTGATGATTATAGTAATTATGGACCACTCGATAATTGTAGCTGTTTCCCATTCGAGAATTATATGAAAGTCTTAAAAAAAATGCTTCGAAAACATGATAAACCATTACAACAAATAATTAAACGTTATGAAGAAATATGTATTAACGACAAAATAAAGTTCATTAATCAAAATTATAATACATTTACAATTAATAAACCTAATTGTTTTGTATTGACAACTGATGGTGAAGTAGTTGAAATCGTTGAAATTTTATCAAAATCTGCAGCTATTGTTGGAAAAAAATTCAAAAATAAAGAAGATTTGTATAAAAAACCAATGAAATCTTCAAAATTAGATATATACATAGTTAAAAATAAATCTGAAAATACCAATAAATGGTATATATCTGATATAAAAAAAAAAATGATGATATTGAATTTTGATAATGCATTAATAGCTATACCAATATTAAAATAAATTTCATATAAAATTGTATATTAAATAATTTTAATAATAATATATAAATATAAATAGTCTCATACAATAATTATTTTATTTTTATAAATTTTATAATGTATTTTAATTTATTATATTATGTGTATCATTTATATATTAAACTTTATATTAGAAATAAGAATTAAGAAATTTATATAATATACATGTACAATGTTAATACATTAGTAGTTAAATATTTTAGTTGGTTATTTTTAGGAAACATAATGTGGTGTATAGTTTGTTTTGAATTTGATAACACAATAGCTGCTGTGCCTCAGTTTTGGTTTAAAAATAATGTATGTGCTTGGCCAATAAAATCTACAAATAAATATATTGAACGACGTGCAAATCCCAATGAATTGGAGTTTAAATATTATAAATCAAAAATATTACATAAAAATATAGGTATATTAAAATTACTAAAGAATTATATATATATATATATATATATATATATATATATATATATATAATCTAGATTATTATTCATATGATATAATATTAATGTATATTAATAATGTAATATATGTGTTTTATGCAGAGAGTTTAATAGAAGCTCGTAGTTTGGCACAGGAAAATTCTGGTCTATCATCATCTAATGACTTTGCAACTGATAATAAACGAACACGAAAATCAAAATACAAAAAACAAGAATCACCAATTCCAATTCCTCCTGTCCTCAGTTCTGTTGGTAGGTATTGTAACCAAGTAGTATTTTTTTTTATTAATTTGTAATGTTTACTTGGGTTACTAATAATATAAATATTATCCTGTTAATTCATATTTTATTAGTCATTACAACATTGTGTTTTTACTTTTTTGTAATATTTTTAAAATCTTAAAGAACTGATTTTATTAAAAACATTCGTCATGTTTAATCATTTAATATAATCTTAATTATAAACTATTTACAAACAAATTTTTATATTTACTTTCTGCCAAACAGTATTTAATAATTATTATTTTGTAACTATAGGTAGTTGATATTTTGAATTTTAATAGGACCATAATACTGATGTATTGTAATGTTTTAATTTTAAAATATCATTGATTTTATAATATACCTACTAATATTTATTATATAAAATATATTAATAGTATTACTTTAAAATATTGAAAAGTTAAATAACTTATATAACAGACAAATAATGAAATAATTTTTGTGTGTATATTATAATTATTGTTAAAAAATATAAGCATTAATAGTATAAACAGCAAATAATTAATATTTTATTTGCTGAATCTTTTTTATGGATCAGATATATTAATATCTTGTTATCTACTAACAATGAACATGAATTATAAGTTCAATTTTCAAAGTTATATGTGTATCCTTTTGCTATTGTTTATTTATTTATTGTATTATGTAGGTATCTATATAATAATATATACTATTAATAGTAATTAACAATAGCTAATAATTGTAGACATTACAATATAGGTATTTGAAAAGTATCTACCTACTTATGTATAACTAAATATGTGGTTAAGTTCAAAAACACAAGACATCATAATTCATAAATAATTATATATTAATTTATTACTATTGTAGAATCTGAAGATTTTGATGACTCTGATAAAGATAGAACATTTACACCAGTAAGAAGAGAACGTTATTCCAGTAGCCCAGTTGAAGATGATGATATTATAAATTCCCAATTCGAAAAAAAAAATAAAAACTCAAAAGTTGACTCATATTATGTTACTCCTAAAACAACATCAAAATTTGAAATGTCTGGATCGTCTAATAAGAAATTAAAACTATATAATAATACTATAAATTCAGTCCATAATGATCAAATTACAGAATCATCTACAGAACAACTTGAGGATATTACTCATCCAAACAGTAAAGTATTAAGTAATTCTGAACAAGAAAGTGATCAAGGTAAAATATAATTTAGAATGTTTTCATGTTCTTATATTAATTAATTTAATATTATAAATACATTTATAGCTTTTAAAAAGTTTGTAACTCGGACATTGACAAACTTGAAATATGAAATTGACTCGATTCAAAGACGTTTAGATATCCATACTACATTATTGGAAAACATAAATGAAACCAAAGAATCAAACATAAACTTCAATCATATTGCTGAACATTATAATGATAGTGATATTATTTGTATTGATTCTATTGATGACCTAAATAATGTAGAAGATAAATTAACAAATGATAGAACATTCCGAGCTAAAATAGTAATTAAATTGTTTTCTTTCTATTTTGTATTCATAATTATGAAATGTTTTATTATACAATATAATAAATATTTTTTTTATACTTTAGGTTTTAATTCTTGCACGTTTTATTGGAGATAACTTATCAGAGACAGTGAGAAGAATAATGCAAAAATTATTTACAGATCATTTCCTTAGTGGATATTCTTTTATTGGATTCAAAGGAAAAAAACAGTTCTCTACACTTCAATCTTGTGCATTAATATTTGGTAAATTATTAATTAATTTGTATTATACAAAAAATTATCTATACGTATAAGGTCTTATAGATATTAAAGTTTTATATTATACTGAAAATAATACTTATAGTAATTATATTTTTTTTAGAATCAATACAAAAAACTAAAAAATACAAGGATGTTGCAATCAAAGATATAGAGAAAGCGATTAAAAATTGGATGGCACAGGCATCAGCTAGGCTTAAAAAATTAGCAGATAAAAAAAATAAAGAAATGGAATTTAGTGGATAATAATAATTTTTATTTTATATAACATTTTTTTTTATAAAATGTATATTTTTGTTTTATATAGGGTCTAGGGTGTTTCATATTTGAATTATATCAAATCTTAAAAATCAAAAAATCTTAAAAATGCAAATTAATAAATAATAATTCTTTAAATATGTTTTTCTTAATTAAACCAAATCTATCCTTTTAAATTTTTTATTGGTTTTTTTGTAGGTATAAAAGTGAATTTTTGTTAGTAGGTACTTAGTTGTGAGACAAATATTTCCAAAACAATTAACATAATATATTTTCAAAATATATATATTTAATATTTTAGTAATGACATATGAAAAATATTTTAAAAATATATATTATCAATATTTTAGTAATGACATATGAAAAATATTTTAAAAATATATATTATCAATATTTTAGTAATGATATGTAAAAAAACGTTTTCAAAATATATATATTCAATATTTTGGTAATGGTCGATATAAAATATTTTCAAAATGTTTTTAATTAATATTTTAGTAATGTTTGATTGTCTGCCAAAAAGTGATCTCAAAATATTTCCACAATATATAAAAACTTTCTGACATTCATGTACACATATTTTCAAAATTTATTTATTATTTATTAAACATTTTGAAAATGTTTTAAAAATATTATTTTGCTGTGTGGGATATATATTATATTTCATTTTTAAGAAAACTACGTTTGACTAATTTAGTGACGCGAATCTGTTTCGAACAACGCAATAACCGCGGTTGACTTAATTTTAGAAAATAAAACATACTTAAACACGCAATGAGCCGTGTCAAACATTAGAGATAGGTACATATCGATATGCAATGTATAAATAAAAATACATAAGAAGAAAATTGTGTGCGAATAAAACTATATAACGCATATAACATGATAAATTCAAACATTTTGTTTGCTCGGAATGACCACAAAAAAATAAATATAATATATAATGTTCGGTTTAATATAATAATCCCACGGGTGTTTCTATCGTTTTATAAATTAATATACTATTAAATTTTGCTAACTCATTAATTTTTTTTTTTTGAAATTTTCTTTAACGAAATTATCGAAAAACAAAATATAAGTACTCATATTATATTATAAATAGTGTAGCTCGACCACCAGTACGAGGGAAGATAAAACGATATATCGCGTGACTCACATACTGCAGCAAGCCACCCTTCAAGTATAAAACTACTACCCCTCAAAGTAGAATCGTTAACGGAAATGCAATAACTTTTTTTTCTTTTAAAAATACTCATAGCTATATACGTGTATTAACTATGATTTAACCGTCTCTGAGTAGTAGGTACACATTTTTAGTTATTATATACTCGAAGTTACGAAAGAAAATGTTTTAAAAACAAAAATCATACGCTTTAATAAACATTTAAATTGAATCACCATAATATTATCTATTGAAATATTAAAAGACCAAGAAATTATTTAAAATATAGATATTAAAAGGGAATAAGTCCTCAATTCACTAAATTTTTATTTATTTTATAATGAAATTCTAAACACGTACTATTTTTTACCCCATTCAAATAATATCGTAACTCCGCAGTATTTTTACTTCTATTTTCTCCGATTTTTAAATCTTTATTTGACAATTCATCTCGTTCTTTGTATAGTAATTTATAATTCACCCCGAGATTCACCCTTTTTTATACTCACTTCTTCAGTTTTTGTTACTTTTAACATTTATTATTTTGTATATAATTCTCACGACATATCTATTATATTTTATATTATACTGCCTGTATTCAAACTTGAGATGCGTATAATAAATTTATTATATTAATGTTATTAAAACATTTTCATTACTCAGATTATTATTCAGTTGCTCTTAATCGTTTATATTACTATAAAATTCTGTCATGTGTTTAAATTAATAATTTCCGCCTGAATTATCTAAATTTAATTCTCTAGTTTAGCGTTTTAAAAGAAAATAATTATGTTCGTGTATATTATAATATTGAATATTTATTAATGTAAATTCCAAATTTAATTAATAATAGATCATATTAAAATATTATAGTTATATTAATTTAAGTTAATTTACTACAATATTTATATAATATTATATTATGTTAATATTACTTTTATCTTATATAATAAATCTTATTATAATATTATAATATGAAAACAAATAATTTAAAAAATAATGAAACTTTGAAAACTGATTTTGACTTTATCATTATAATTCCAACTCAACTAGGATCAAGTATGATTATATGCAGATAGTAACTACTAACTAATATAGCTACGATTAAAATTTCCAGAACCTAAATCTTAAAATTGCCAATTGCATCTATAACGACTAAATAATATAAAAATGAGAATTTTACAAAAAATATTTTCAAAAAAATTAAAGAACTGATTTATCGCGTATATAATGTAACTGTGCAAAATACTAAACAATTTTCAAGTTTAAATTTCAGTTTCCGTGAAAATTGCTGGATTTTCGTTATTTTTCTCTACTTTTTCTTATGTTATAAGCTCATTTTTCAAAAAATGGTTCCAAACAAACAAAATGCTGGTCATGAAGATCGGAGCATTATTTCTAGTAAAAAAAGTGTTCACAGTGAGAAAAAAAAAGATAAAGGTCATTGTAAAACCAATACTTTATTCTTCGCATCTAATAATACCTATATTATATTTTTATGAAATTATCTTTCTGTTGGTTTATATTTACAACAAGTTTTGTGAAAAAAATCCATTGTAAACTACTTGTAATTGTATATATTTTTGTGCTACTTTTTTTATTGTTTTTTCCTCCATTTTCTAAAATGATTATCAGACAAAATTTGTTTATAGAAAATCATATAAAATATGTTTCCTTTATACCATTTTTCTAAATTAAATAGTTATTCATAAATATATTCTTATCAAAATATAATACTTTTCAGACATCAGTTCAAATGATTACAAATTTAAAACATGAAACAAATCATCTATAATTACAATGTTACCTAAAATAAAAACAATAAAAAGTAAACTACATACTATAATAAATTTACAATTGCGTATACATAAATTTTAATAAAAAATAATATATACAATTAATCATATACGAATATTCGTATTGCTATTATAATAATACTATTCTGTGACGTATAGTAAAAGCATATAATATAATTATGATAAAATCTAAAATCTAGGGTGCACAATGAGAAATTTCACGAGCATGTTTTAACGAAATTTCAAAATCGACGAATCTGTCTATATAAGAGAAGAATATCGGATTCGAAATTTTATTAATATCGGAAATCGCAGACGATCGGTTCCGGTGAGAGCGCCGCCGACCGCCGCCGCCCACCATCGCTAACGCCGCCGCAACCACGGGTGTCATCGATCTCTCCGGCACGTCCTGCCATGCGTATAACAGCTAAATACGCGTACACGCAAGAACTACTCGAAATCGAATTTCGTTTGGTCAACACGCACGTGACAAATGAACCGTGCATGTATAGGTACGTGAAAAAAGGCATATATATATATATATATATATATATAACATAATATTATAATATTATACAACGTATACGACGAGTTATAACTGCGCAATTAGGTTAATATAATTTTAGGGGGCTGAAGTCCCAAATAATTATATTTATAAACACGCCTTTCAAAGTATTACAATTGTTGGGGGGCTAAAATAATTTTTAGGGTTCGAAGTCCCCCCAGCACCCTACTAGTTGCGTCAATGATAATATGATATCGCACGGTCGGGTTATATGTATAGAAACACGCGCAATATTCGATACGTCGCGATAGGTACGCGTGGTAAACTTTTTACAAAAAAAAATAATAAGAATTCGAACGGACGCGATGCACTCAAATCGAGCCCATTATACAACCATAATATACCTAATATTTATTTTATCATTATAATGTTTACTTATTTTTTATAAAAAAATAATAATAATAACCTGGATAAACGACCCTCAGCTCCCGGAGTTCGGGACTGCTTCTGCTCCACGTGTTCCTGGGTTGTACTATACACTGGAACATGTTATTTCCCGTGCACCGTTCGATTCATTTGTGCCGTGAAATTCGCCGTACTCGTCTGGGTACGGGCGGAGTCGCGATCGTAAACTATAGTGTTCGAAAAAACGGCTACGACGCAATAAGAGCGCGCGAAACGAAGACGACACGAACGGGAAAACGCGGACGACAACTGTTGCGAACGCTGTACACTGGAAGCTGTGTGCCGCCCGTCGGACGTCCGATCCCTTGCTTTATCCCGTTCGGATCATGCGCTTTTCCGACCGCCACGGGGGAAATGTGCGCTGCCGTTTACGCGCCGCCACGCCGGACGAGGATTTCAATAACATCCATGACGTCATCGCGCTAACCCGCACCCTTTCCTATAACACTAAGACCCCATCACCCGCCACGAAGAGTTTACGCGGATTCTAGTCGATTTATTGTCGGGGCAAAATCGAATTCCGAGAGATGAAAGCTTCGAATTTTCCACCGTCAAATAAAGTGTATAGAAAATCGAATCAAATAGGTCAGTGTATTGGCTCGAGTATGGGGTTTAAATATTAAAACCGTTCGATCGCACAAAATTTACTGCGACGCATATTGTTACGCATAATATAAGTACAGCACAGAACAATAATACATTATTACTTACATTATTTTTTCTTATACGAATAGTGATATAGGTTTATTCAATATATAGGTCGAGGTTTTTCTGTATATATATATATATAATATGTCTACGTATAATATTATTCATTGCACATTAATAGCACAATGAGCCATAATATAATATAATGTGTACCGAGATGTGTATATCATATCACGCTACAACGAGACTGCGGTCTGTTTCAGGATATTGAAAAAATTAAGTCATAATAGAAAAATCTCGTATCAAACGTGACTTGTGTGTGAAAAAAAACAACGATAGAATCCGTGTCACGAATCGATCATTATTACAATATTTAATAATATTCACTGTGCCAGATATACGTAAAACAGTTCAAGTAGGCAATAACTATAATAATGTGCGGACGTGTATAATTTATGATCAGTCATCGGCTCGGTCATCAGTATTTATAAATTTGATATTAGGCCTACAAGCAGATTTTATATAGATCCATAAACATAACCCATAAACCTTTATGTGTTCTGATTATTGAATTCAACACTAATTTATTAATTTAGATTTTTTTAAAGTTAATTTTTTTTTTAAATATTAAATTAAATCATTTTAAAAGAAATTTTGTAAGACTTAAAGTAAACTATATAGTGATATTTCACATAAAACCATCAATATATTAAGTTTTTATCTTTATTTTTATATTAATATGATATATATAATATATTAATATCATAAGTACTATGGAATTGTTAAATAAACTTCAACATTCAATAAAAATGACACATTAAGTATTTACCGGAGTGTTTTTTTTTCGAGACATATATCGTGTATAATGTATATACGTAAACTATTATTTACTATACCTATATAACAATAATATTATGAATTTATCGATCATTTATTAAGATTACATTTACGTATTTATTATTATGCATAGGTAATTGTAAATTCTAAATTTTAAATTGATTACAATGTATTACACTTTACACGTTATCTAGATTTAAGATAGTTCTAGATAGATATTATTCATGAAAATCATGTGCCCGGATAATTTTACCTACTAAGAAATTATATGTTATGTTGGTTATTTAAAGTTTTATTACAAATATTTTATTTGTTGGTACTCTTATTACAATGTTGTCGATTCCCTCAATATTTTTAAATTGTTGTTAGTTTATATAAAATTATAATTTAATATATTAAATATATATATACATATTACATATATATATAATGCATTTTGAATAAATAATATATATTAAATTTTAAATTTAAAAATTTGTTTATACCAAGACACCTTGTATAATTTTACCAAAATTCATATACGAGTATAATATTGGTGTTAAAAATGTAATTATATGTAATAATATTTTTATCCCGTGGAATATTTTATGTAATTTTAAAAATTATTATTAATACAATTCTTTTAATAAAAAATATGAAATTAAAATATTATATATAAATAATTTAAGTATAAAATTATATAATTAATTATACACTTTGAATGAATTGAAGTATATGCCCTGTAGAGTTTATAATTTATATTGATTCAGTATAGTGTTTATACTTACTGATATAAATTGATCACGTGTTAAATAACAATTAAATAACCCCCTAGGAGTTCGTATTATGAAAAATAATAATATCTAATAGAAGTCTGAGCCAAATATAAACCCACACCACATAGTACACCATAAAAATAAAAATAAATTTAATAATATTAGTTTAGCTAATAATCACTATAATTCATCAATCTATAGACTATACAGAAGTCCATAATATATAATAACAAAAATACGATCAAATAAAATCAGGATGTCGGTAATTATATTATAAGGGTGAAAAAGGACAAAACTAATAATATTATTAAAACACATATACATTATATATTTAACTGACAAAGATACTATCAATCTAATTTAGACCGCATTAAAATATCATTTTCAATGGTTGCAAAAGTTTGAAAGATCTATATATTTTAAATTTCAAAATTATCAAAAATAATAAACTATATATATTAGATATATTTTTTGTTTGTGTACCTAATTATAAATTTGAACATATTTAGTGTTGTATGTAAACTTATAATAAATAAACAAATTCAAAAATAAATTATCTATTGTGTTTTCAAATACATATACAATATATTATATCTGCCGATTTTTTACGGTTAGACTGTTAGAGAAACGTATGCAGCCGAGACATGATAGAAATTCAATATGAAATAAAAAGAGAAAGTGACGTAGATACTATAAACATACCAGAATACATCTTTTATATTGTCAATTACAAAAAAAAAAATCCAAAAGTGAACAGGCCACCAAACAGCACCTACACATAAATCAAATACTGTAATACGGAATATTCGTATAGGCTTACAATAATTATTAGTGTGTAGAAATACATTTTATAACGTACATAATATAATTATTTTAAAAAGCCTACAACATCATTTTTAGACTTTAATTGTAAACAGTAAAGACCGGTATTTAATATAAATCTAGACAATAGGTAAAAAGCGAGGTAAAAAGTATAATATACAAATAAGTACTCGTATTTCTAATATTATGTAAAATATGTCTACATTATATACCATGAAAAGTAAAAGCAATTTAATTGTGAATAAAAAAAATATATCGTGCTATAAAGTTTAAAATAAATATATATACCTATTGGCTATTATATAGGTATATAATTAAATATCATAAATTTAAAAATATATCCATCTTTTAAATAACAAATTTATGTATAATAAAAAAACATAATTTAAAAAATTGCATATTAAGGCTTCTTAATATTCAATTAAATTAATATATTGAATATCATTAATTTTCTGCGTACACGAGGGACAAAATAATAATATGGCTCTATCTCTATGTAACAATAGACCTTGAAAAATGATACCTACCGAAGACTGAAGATCCTTGGACTCGCACAAGTCGAACACGTTCTATTTATTCTGTACGGGGTGTGTCGGAATTACTTGACAGGCGCCTACACGTATTTTTAAACTAGGGTAAAGTATAATATTTAATTTTATATGAAATTTCTTAAATTACAGAATTCTGACAAATGTAAAGTAATTAATCACACGTTTTGTGTTTTGATTGAATTGGTCGTTAATTAACTTAATGTGAAACCGTAATATGATTTATTTTTATTAAAGACATAGAAAAATATAAAAAAAGTAAATTTGTAATTTATGTATCTACCTGTGATTATATAAATGATATAACAAAATAGCCATTATTATTATAAATCCATTTCTCAAACAAATTTTAGCATCCATAACGTATGACTTTAATTTATTAATACAAAATATTACTTTTGGCGTGTATATAGTATTTACGTGTTATTAAAAATAGTAAAACTCAATGAATGAATATATAAATTATTTAAAAAATTTGTAATTATTATATTATACCAATATAATTTATAATTTATAATTATATTGGTATAATATGTGTAACTATTAAAAAATTCCATTAAATAACAAATAGTTCAAAATTTATACAATATGACACAAAAATATTTAACCTCATTCTAGATGCATTTACTGCAATTACATTTATTTTTTAGGTATTCCGTATATGCTTAAATTGGAAAACTATTTATAAAAGAATATAATTTACGTAAAACATTTATTACCTAGTATATATTTTATGCGATCTCTTTATTTTTACTTCATATAGAAATATATTTTATAATTTTATACAAACAATAAAGTACTATTATAACTTATTATAATTTGCAAATACATCAGTTTGTAGTATATTACACAGACAAATTCGTCATACAGTATGTTTACGATTTAATCCGTTACATCCTTATTATCAACTCACTGAAACACTGCGCCCTTTTGCCTTGACGATATATTTTTTTTAAATATGCAGTCTTCCTAAATAAAGAAATGTATATTCTACTTATAACTTATAAATCTAATTTACCCGCTAATTTAATAATATACTAAAAGACTAAAATATATTTCAGTTTTTAATTTAATTTTCCTAACATAATTTTATCCGTGAATAAAAATATTTAGGTAATAGGTATATAATATTATAAATGGCAATCGTTACGGTCTAGTAATACTGATAATAAAAAATACATAAAATGGTGTCAATTATTTTAACCCTTTTTATTTCTAACAGTAATTCCTCAAATCTGTATTTTTTCATTTTAGTTTATTTTCCCTTTGTTTTGTTAGTCACGCCTAGCCTTAGTCTAGTTTTCAAGAGGTTTATTTTAAAACCTGTCATAGTAAAATAAATCAAACAAATAACAAGAAAAAACCATGATATTTTAATATTCAGTAGGCTATAACTTTATAAGTCAAATATTGTTTTATATACATAACACTCTACAGTGACTTTTTAACTAAAAATAAAAAATTATTCTCTTTGCTCAGAGTCTAAAAAAAAAAAAAAACTAGTGGGTAGAATGCGATAGAATGAAAAAAAAATTTATGTATCGTAGATAGGTATATGTTTATTATAACATATTTATAAATTAAAAAATAATTTTTACTAAACATAGTACTCACCAATCAGATTTAAGTCTATAATATAGAATTACATAATTATTATAGGTGTTAAATTTGGTTTTGAAAATGAGAAAAAATAATTATATCTCAAATAAATTTTTACCTATAAAACTTTTCTAATTTTTATATATATTATCCCGTATATTATTTAATTTGTTTATAATAGTTATTTAGTACATTATTATAATGATTATTTTAAATAATTTTTATTCACAACATAAATTTAATTCATTTATATTAAATAAAACAAATTAAATAATTAAAAATTAACAATGAATATACAATAATTGATAAAATGCACAATGTACATTATTATTTATATAGATATGTTAAAAAATACATTTACATTATAAATTTTATTTATAATTGCTTATATAATTGTTTTCGAGATATTTAAAATATTAAATTACCTACCAAACTAATGAAAATAAAAATAATTTCTATTAGAGTGGTATTCATGAAACGTGAATTTCTATCAACCCATTCTGTATATTATTAGATAATGAATATGTATTCTATAAATATATACCCACCTATAATAAACTATTAAAAGTATAGTTAAGTTATAGGTATCTATTATAAAGTGTCACAATCAGGTATTTTAGTCATAATATTAAAAATTTAATTAGTTTTTTATGATAAAATTGCATATAGATTAGTTTTAGCTAATAACAAGTTTTTAACATATTCTAGTCTATTTTTTTGTTGTTGTTAACATAACTCAATTGTATACTACTCTTCACTACAATTTACTAAATAATTACTTAAGTAGATAGTTTCAATTAATTATGCATTTTAATAAAATAAATTTTATTATAAATATTATTTAATTACATTTTTTATTTGGGCTTGAAATAGCCTAAAAACAATAAGATTGCAAATATATTACAATATATAGAAATACAAAAATACAAAATAAAAATAAATAAAATAAAATATATTGATAAATTACTATACGACTATACTTTAATATTTGCACGTTATGTGAACATTAATTTAATTTTTAACTGTTTAAACCAAATAATATTACTGTAGTGAATAATTGATAAGGTTATATTCTTATATTTATTAATTTTCACATACAATTTCCCTTTAGAATACTTTTAAGTAGGTACCTAACGGTATAATTTTTAATCCCTTTGTAACATTTAATTAATATTTTACCATTTTGTTTAATATATTTTAATAATTATTTAATATATTAAAGACATAAAGTAATAATTTTATATTATTTATTAAGTCCGTAAAATTGATTTGGAAGGAAAAATAAAAGGTATCATTCTATAACATTATATTAAATAATCATAAAGTTGGTAAAATTGTATCAAAACATAACTGTTTTAAATGATTAATTAGTTTTTTATATGTCAAACACTACAGAGCCATATGTTGGTGGTAGTCTCACAGGGAAAGGATATTATAAACATCTGCTCACCAACGTGGAGTAATGAAAAAAACATACGGAATCTATAGATATTTTCATCTTTTATAGTCGCGTTAATTTCCATTGCTGACAGCTGAGCTTCCCAATACCGAGACGATAATAACGAATTTCGTAGAAAGTATAAAATACGCAATATTTATTTTTATTTTATTTTTTTTTATACATAGAAATTTATTGGTGTTCATTGACTGGTATTTATTTATTTTTATTTTATTGTGTTCGGTAAAAATAGGTATTGTTATAATACCTACAATAATACAGAAATGTATACTGAATAGCATTACATATACATCTTTGATCTACAAATACTAAAGAATGAAAAAAAAATATAATTTACTCATAAATCGGCCGCTAGCTATTATGACGTTTGATCTCGGGCCATCTCGGGCCTATGACCCTAAGAATAACATATTTTATAGATTACCTTTCCTGTATAATACATTTATAATAGGTGTATACAATAGATACCTATACTAAAATTAATTTTGTTCAATGTTAAATAACGCAATAATTTTAAAATTTTATTAATAATTTTATGAAATTTAAATATTATTTTAAAATTTGGAACTATTGTTTTATTAAAAATAATAATAGTTAAAATACGTATTATTAAAAAACATCACCTAAAAATACAATTTTTTAAACCGTTAAGAAATTTTGATAATATTTAATATTATTATCTATATAATATTTAATATTGTATCTACATTCTACATTCTACACAAAATCTCAATCATAAACTGATAAACTATAATATAGAGAACTTTCATAACCTCGTTCATAACCTAATAAATACACATATTAATATGTATTTAAATTTAGAAGTCATTAAAAAATACTTTATATTAGTAAAATATTATCAATCACATAATTTAAAATATAAGTTCCACTACCAGCATAATATAAATATTAAATACGTATAATATGAAACGTAAGAAATAAAATAAACCCTTCTGACCAGCGGAAATGATTTTAAAACTGAATTTTATTATTAAATAGGGGACATCTGTATAATTGTATACAAGCAGTGTCAAGAAGTTTAGATAAAAATCTTCCCTCCTATTGTCAATGTCTTAACAATAGCAACCCTATTGCTCTGGCCGACAACGATAAATCCTCTTTTATAAATGTGTTTAGATATTTTTGACAGAGAAATACGTTATGCGGCATTACTTTTCTACAATAAAAAATAAAATAAAATCTTATCATAAAAATTAATGTATTTCTTTCAGAATAACAGTGCGTGTATATTGTATAATATAAAGGTTAATACTGGGGCCAAATGCAACATTATAGTCTTATGTACAATAACTTGTTCATTTTATGATTAAGCATAGATACGTCATCCAAAATAAATGCATTGTATTCACCGAGTCTAAATTTGAATTTCATAATTTTTCAGATAATTTTATATAGGTATAGTCAGATAATAATATATTAAATGTAAAAGATTAGTAGTTATTTTAGGTAATTAAGTTTTTTTTATATGTAATATACGTAGAGGTATTATAAAATATAATATAAATTACAATATTAGTATAATTTTACGTGTGTATCAATAATATTTATTTAAAATTCACAATAAATTTATATTTTTACTTTAATCTTTATGCTCGTCATTTTCTCTTTATTGCTTTATTGTAACTATTTGTGTAATATCATAAGTTATAATGATAATATAACAATTTGCATTGAAATTTAAATATTTAATATTACAAATCAGTCAATCAACTGTAACAATTAGTGTTATCGTATATTCGTATATGGCACCTACATCATTGTAAATTACTTGGTAAAAATTACAATATAAACTATTAACTTGTATTCTAAATTTCTAAAATATAATCAATATAAATATATTTTTTTAATATATTATAATATCTACACTATTATTAAAATAATAAATTAAATGCACTAATTTAAATGTATATAAACGTCACATTGCTTATTTTTACTTATAGTACCTTAATAATTCGCATTATAATTTATAGTTATCACAAATTTCAAAATATTTTAAAATCACAATATAAGTTACAAAAAGAAAATATAAATTATCTACTAAGTATTTATTTATAATTTTAAATTTAAAAATATCTTTTATTACCTATTACGACTTACGAGTAGATAACAAAAATATTTAGTTGAACGATTCCTGATAAAAACCTACATTTACTTCAAACCTCTTCAAAACTAACTTTTCACACTTGTTGCTATTCACACGTGGTCTTATAATTTCTATTTTATCGTATACCCTAAGATGGCTACATGGGACATGGCAATAATATTTTCTTCTAGTAAAAAATTATTATGATCAATAAATTCTCAGTGACATTTTCACCTCTATTTTTATTACCACTTATGTAAATACAATACAGGAATGAGTATAGTAATTATAATTTGTTAAACGTAAAACGTTTATATGTGGTTGAGTAAAAATAAACTATGAGTTATAATATATTAATTAATAATTACTATTATTTTCTCGCTTTTCAATTAACTTATCTAATTTAAAATTATTTTTAATGACCATAATTCGGTGAATCGTCCAGCTGGTAAGTGATCAATAACGCAAACTTATTATTTTTAAAAACTGTGGTACTCTACTTTCTTTATTTAAATTCCTAATAATAAATTCTGTTATAGACAAAAATTTGGGCGTACTAATTTGCCAATTGATCAATAGGCATAATGTCAATTTTCAATTGGCAATATAGTGTTTTCTAAAACAAAATTGTTTATAATATTTAAAAAAATTATTATTAAATTATGTAAGTATTTACTACTGATAAAATAATATATGATTGTTAAAAGGATATCGTTTTCTACACCAACCGTTATGGTCTACGGAGCAGGCAGCTGACACATGAGAATATTATGTTAGAATACAATAATATGTAATAAGGACAAATAAATAAATATATCAACCTATGAAAAGGTACAGATTATAAGCAAACGAGAAGAAACGTATAGACACATAGGTATAAGGTATAACTCTATATTTTATTTTTTAATTTTGTCGACATATTCCTATATTTAATATTATATAAGATTAATATACAATCAATGTTATACCTAATGTACGAGTATATATTCTATAACTTTATAAAAATGTTGTAGACCTTTAGAACTTTTTAAGTGAAAATTTCTGTAAATAGAAAGTAGGTACAAATACAAGCAAGACGCAACTAAGAATCAGACGACGATTAAAACGATGTATCTGTAGAATTTATAGATTATACAAGAGGAACGAATTAAATGAGCCGTCAGAGGCGACGCGTTCGAACATAAGTCATAATATTTTTATTCTGGACATACTAATTATTACCTAGGTATAATATTATAAAACGACGGAGTGTTCGCCACAAAACCATCGATAGCTATGCTATAATACGATAATTTTTATTGGTCATTCAGTATTCACGATGACTAACGCGTAATGATATCGTAAAGGTTTATACCTCGCAAATCGATATTTTTTTGAGGGGTAACCTAACATATTATATTATTATAATACTGTTAAAAAATATAACGTGAAACTGTATATTTCCGACGGTCGAGAGGAGTCTAGTAGGTAGCAGGGCCATATTTAAACAAGGACAAAATAGACTTAATTTGTCAAAATTAAGACAATTATTAATTATTTTTTTATTATAATTATTTTTTAATTATTTTTTTATAATTATTAATTATTATTATTAATTAAGACAAATTAAAATTAATTTGACAAAATTTGTCCTGGGCTCACGTGGCCAAGGCTCAAGGGCCAAAGGGGCTCAACGGTGGCTGACACTGACCATGCAATATTTGTCAAATGAAAATAATATTTTTTCATTATTCCCAGTTAATAACAATTAGAATTTATAAAAAATATGCAAATAGTACTCCTAAAATACCCAGGGCTTAAAGTGGGAAGGAAGTGCAAGGGGGACTCAAATACCAAAGATATTTTGAGCGTTCCATGTTTTTTTTTATAAAATTTAAAAATCATAAATTAACACAATTGCAACACATTAAAGAATAATATAAGTCCTACATATAACTTAACCGATAGTGTGATAGAACCTTACAACAAAATACGAGTATAATACGTCTTTATATATTATTGTCTTTAAAAAACTTATCGAAAATCAAGATTTTTCTAAATGGGTGCATATAAATAATAAAACAAATAATAATCACTTTATTACTTTGTTATTGAGCGTTCCAGCGAACCTTTATAAGTAGGTAGTTGATTAAAGGGGACGCTTTTTTTGTGCTCTCAGAGGTAGGAGGACTGAGTCCCCTTGCGTCCCCCCTCACTTTAACCACTGAAAATACCTACGTTTTCTAATGTACAAACATGTTTGCATATAATTTTAACGATACTAATAACAACTAATTGTTCAGATAAACGTTTATTTTCATTTATTAATAGAATAAAAGACTAAGATCAACAATGGGTCAAGAAAATTTGGATACTTTAGGAATACTTTCAATATAAAGCGATGTCACAGCAATTATAAATTGATAAATGTGTTTTCCCAAAAGGGGCAAAAAAAAAAAAAAGTTTTGAATAATATGATGTGTACATCATTCTGTATGTTGTATTTGTTGTTATGCGTTTTATTATAATTTTATAATGTTGTATAATACGTTTAATATTATATAGTCCTGGGGTCTTAAGGCCTTTATAATAAAATATATTTTTATATTAATTATAATATAATATTTACTCACTGTTAAAGTACAATATCTTTCTGGTGGAGCCGAGTCTGCGAATGGGTGACTTGAACGACAACGCGTCCGCCTCGTCGATGCCGCCGATCATTTCTTCAGCGCACAGCATACCAACGAGGGACCGAATGGCGAATCCGTTTGCGATAACCGTTAAAAAAATATATATATATATATTTATAATTTATCGCCGACGTCGGCACGCGGAACAATACGAGACACTCGCGATTGCGCGTGCTAGTCCGTGCGTACAGGAGACACTACACTACAGTTGTTTATCGACGGTTCGCAGCCGGCACAACCGTCGTCGTCGACGCGGCCGTCATCGCAATCGTCGCGAAACGCACAGCGAGAAAATGCTAACTGAAAAAAAAAAAATGTAACAGTATTGTCATGCGGTACGTAAACGAAGAACGGAGAAATTAGAATTTTTTTAAAAAAAATAAAATACCTACGTCTAAAACGATTATTTGCACCGTCGGACGAGTACCTATGAAACAAAACAATGTAACAATGTATACGAGTTCATAAATATACTACTCGTAATTATATGGACAAAACGAACACAAAATATCGTAATTTTTACCGGGGCTATTCGCACGCGAAAAAGTTGCGTCGATCTGACCGTGCGATAACAGTAAATGATAAATTGATAACAGAGTAATATTATAATACGTTGTTTTATGCACCGCGAAACGGAATCGGGAATACCATACAAACGGCGATGCGTCGACCGACGATGACGGTTTTTTTTTTTTTTTATACAATATTAAACAACGCGAACAAGCGGACAAATTATAACCGTAGCACGCACGACTTTGTTCGGATAATACGAGATAATATTATATGTATGATAATAATATATAGGTATTATTTTGTTTTCGAGACGCGCACTCAATCGTCGGATCGTAATAATAATAATAATAATGAGAAAAAAAAATACGAAAAAAAAATAAAATAAAAATACGATTGCCGCGACTCAAACGAAAACCAGTTAACCTGGAACGATCACCGTACGGCCTCTGCGCGTCTGCGCCGTCGCTGCGTGGTTACTGGTTACCGCTCACCGCTATGTTGTCGGTCGTTCGGACTTGTTGGTCGGCGGGGCGGGCGGGTTGACGTCAGGGAGACCGTGGACCGCGCGCGCCGCGAACACAGTAACGCTATCTGTCGGCCGCTATTACTTCAGGTCTACCTGCGCTAACAGCTATATGACATTGTAAATTGTAATAATAATATTATTATTATGAAAAAACAAACGCGTTTTCTTTACGGGTTTGGCGACGATGAATTATTATTATTATTATTATTCCGTACGATGAATTTTAATTTTTTTTTTTCCATAATATTATATTCGTTATATTCACGTTTCGCATAACAATTTGCCGGCCGACGAAACATGTATTATAAACGCATAATTTAAAACGCGACCGAGACGCGTAAACTGTTCTTTTTATTTTTTCTTCTTTATGTATGTACCTATATAATACATAAAAATGTTATTACATTCGAATTTATAAAATTAATATATTATTATTAATTATTATTATTATTAACCAGAACAAAACGAAATAATTATCACGTACAATCGTAAAATATATTATTATATTAGGTATATTATACCTATTATATTTATATTATTTATTATAAATATCTATCGTGTAACAACACACAAGACACAACGCGTGTTGTACCTACTACCTACCCAACATTGACAATAGTACGAACAACACACGTATTTATAAATCTATAATTGTTTAAAAGTATCAAAAATATTCTTGAGTTCTTAACATAAATACCAACCCTTTACCCAAAATCCCAAATAACGGGAATCAGATCAGCAGTGCCATTGAACGTTGTCGTTTACAAGACCTCCCGGACTGACGCAGTATAATAGATATGACGTGTATAACACGGTCAGGACCAAAAACATATTATTATTATTATTATTATTATTATTATTATTATTATTATTATTATATTATACTATTTATAGTCATAATATTGAAACTATTTATTACAAATATATATTTGAAATTCAATGTCTGTATATACTCTAAAATAACTCCGTGTTACAATTTCAATGAAACATACATAGCTGTTTATAAAATATAATACCATTATGTATGATGGGAATTGTTTACGAATAACTTTTCTACATAATATTACTATAATGGCTAATGGCTATATTCATTTTTATAAAATGTAACGTAGGTATAGTAAAACAATCAAAATGACTTGTTGAATTCACAGTCACGAATTTATAAAATTATTATATTCGATTCCGGAATACTTAAATGTTAACGGTATAAATGTACGTACGAGACGTGTACATACGCGAAAAAAAAAGAAAATATAAATACGCGTAAAATCAATTCGTTTTAAGAGCGTAATGTTTAAATAAAATGTTTTTATTCCACGTTCATTTTTCAACGTATCATAAATACCAATAAATTATAATATTTGTTGTTGTTATTAACCATATTTAGAGTGATTTTGAACCATCGGAAAATGTTAATAATAATAATATTATAAAAAGTTTACAAACTATAATGTTAAATAAAAAATAATGAATAATAAATTCCAATTCTCAAGCTCTCCCAAATTATTGTTTATTATCCACTGAACAAGTGAACTAAGTGGATGAATTACGATCGTTTACGTTCGTCGATCGATCAAAATAAACGGATTTAACCACTCCAGTCGGTAATTATTTTCGACGTTGTCGTATGCACTCTAACTTAAAGGTTTATAATGAATGTGCGGATTATTTTTTTTTTACTAATCAAATACAAGTAGCAGTTATTTTATACACATGTATAAGTAATAAGTAGGTACCCACAAACCGTGTAGCTGTTTTATAATTTTAACACGACTTATAAAATATACGATATAAATATAATAAATAAATAAGCAAATATTATTATTTTAGTGAATTTTTTAATATTATCATACGGTTATTTTGAATTGCTATAAAGCTATAATAATAAAATTAAAATTGTATATCTAATAAGAAACATTGACCACTGTTTTTTTTTCTTCAAATAAAACATAAAATTATTCTTTAATGACTTTTGTACAATAATATGTCAGTATAGAATGATTATAACCAATATAAATCACGTAATAATAAACAAAATAAACATGCAATTTATTAAGCATTAGTAATATATGTATGTAGGTATACAAATAACTGCTGAACAAGCCACCTACCTTAAATGGAATACAATATTCTGTGAGGTAAACATAATAATTTAATAATAGAAAATATGTTCACATTCAAATCAATTAAAATGATATTGTAATATAATAAAAAATATTAAATAATAATATTATTATCGAGACAATAAAAGTGCGTGTATGTAACAAAGTGTATTTAAGTAATAAAACTGATTTAGGTACAATGTACAATGAAGGATAAAAGATAAAACGAATGATAAAAGTTGAAATGTATAACCATATCAATTTAATTAAATTAATAAAACAACAAATTACCGATAAAAATATGTTGTAAAAACGGTTCTTTTATTCCGAGAAGTAAAAAATTCCAGAAATAACCGCGGTTAAAGGTGGCGCGTTACATGTTACCGCTAATCACGTTAACGGTTATTGTCAACTACTGTCATGTTAAGACGCTCTATAATCCAGCGTCAAGCACACAAAATTAATATTAAAAATATTAAAATAATCAAACATTCAAACGTATACCAACGAGTCACGACTCACTGAAATAATAATAATATTTTATTATGATGATCGTATATAACATTCAATATTGTCAACGATTCCGCAAACGGATATTCAGTTATCGTTATAAACACACAAAATTATTTTATTATTCATCATTATCATCAATGAATATAATAGAGTTTTTGTAAAGGCAAGACAAACATTTTTCTTGGATCATGCAGCATAATACATCAAAGTTGGCACGTAAGTCTGATTAAAAAAATAAAAGGTAAATAATAATAATAATAATAATAATAATAATAATAATAATAATAATAA
>JAIUCT010000008.1:12565987-12577127 GCA_021307375.1 Tetraneura akinire | reverse complement strand
TAATAATAATAATAATAATAATAATAATAATAATAATAATAATAATATTATTATTATACAAATTAAGCCATTTTCAATGTACACTTCGTTTCGTATAGTAAACATTTCACTACACTTGCAGTACCTAGTTTATATAAAAAAAAATATACATGAACTATTATAATTTATAAACGTCATATGGAATTCATTACAATTTTAATCGCTTAAACTGAACAATAATAATTATTATTATGTGTTTGTTTTATTTTTTTTAATTGATATAAACAGTAATGTGTTGTAGTCTATAATATGTTTTGGGGGAAAAAATAGTTTAAATATGTGTATATAATTAGTCATTAATAATAATTTAATATTATTAATTACCAAAACTATTAATGTAATCACTAATAAATTATAAATATCACTATATTTTTAGTTACTATCACATAATACTATAATAGTAGTTATGCAATAATAATAAAATAAACATAATACAATTATAGGCGTACTGTAAATTGTAATCTAAATAATATATAGATAAGTAATAACTATCATTCATATTATATACCTTATATTGTAGACTAAACATTTTATAATAAAAACACGTTAAAAAATTATTTTATTAAACTATAAGTTTAGTTAAGTTTATTTTTGTTTAAATATTTATAACTATTTAAATAAATTATTGCAAAATACGATATTATTATTATTATTATTATTATTACCTATTATTTATTAATATTATCGTATTATTAAATTATCTTAATACCTATATTTTAATTTAAATAATCAATATAATATTTGAACACCCAACATCCCCCCCCAGGCACGGCCCCTGAGTAAAGTACATAATAAGAAATTACAATATAAATGTGGAATTTATCATAATAGGTATATCTATTTTATACTCGTATACTTATAAGTTTTAACATTTGTAAAATTGTATAACATTTTTTGATACCTACCTATTAATTTTACAATCTTTAATTTAAAACAAAATAATTATGTAAACTTTAAAAAATAATAATAATAATTAGTTTTTTCTATGCATCTTGATGTAAAAAATTTTAAAAATGTAAATAAGTATATTTTTTATATTTATTTGATGATGATACACGATAAATGCGTTATAGTTGATGACAGTAATAACTTTTCAAGGTAAACAAGAAAAGAAGGTGCCTATTATAGTACTATGTAAATCATGGAATGAATGTTTATATAAATTAGTAGGTACAATGGTACATCAATTTATTTTTTCTCAATTGAATAAATTTTAGTTATAAAGTAAATAGTTTTTTTTAAAAAAAATAAATATAAGTTAAGATTTCATTATTATAATTATTTAAAATAGTCATTGTTTTCTAATATTTAATGTAATAAATAATTATATAATCTTAGTAATTCATTCTTCAAAATTATAATTAAAAGATAATATCAATATAAATTAAAAAATTTAAAACACTAAAATGTTATGAAAATATAATAATAGTTATACCTATATTTATAAAATTATATCTATACGTGGGAACGAAATTAACTATTATAATAAATACATTTATTAACTTAATTTTATATTCCATTAACCTATATATATAATAAAGTTGTTAATTGGAGTGATCTAACTCTCGATCCCGGCAATATATTTATATTTACTATACGATAAATAATATTAATTCATTTTAATATTAAAATGTAACCATAGGACATGATTTCTTTTATACAATTTATAAAATTATATACAATTTAAGATTGGGTGATTACTTAAAAAATAATAGATACCTACCTACGTAGTAAAAAAGTATTGTGTTATATTATGTGTAAAGGTAAACGTAAAAAACAATTCGTTATTACTTATACTTATACTTATACATATTATATTGTATTATAATATTCTATTCTATAGTGTATAATCTATATAGTAAATAATAATATTACCTATAATTTTATTTTATTTTCCTTCTTACTATCGTTAATTTTAGTTCTCCACAACTGGTTATAATCTTATAACATTTCATTCCTGCTTGGCTCACATTATTGAATGTTTCCAACTATTTAAGAAAAAAAAATATTAGTAGATTTGTAGATTAATCATGCTTTCCAATGAAGATCCTTTACCTTTACTTGAATTATTTTAAATTTGTATAGTAAATAACATTGTGTATAAAGTATAATAATATTATATACTATGTACACAATGTCACAATATATTTATATTATACAATTTCTTTTTTTTTTCATTATTAACATAATGAAAAAATTAAAAGTCAGAATTTGTGATTCAGAAATTAGAAATACATTATATTATAAATATGTATAATTATAATACATATAATATAATAATAATTTATAATTATTATCTACCTAAATATAACGTATAATTAATAAACAATTTGGTTCAATATGATTTTTTTATATTTTATTATAGCAAAATATTTGTTCATGAAGTATCTAAGTTATTCGTTAGGATTAATGTTAGCGTATAATACTAATATATATAATATAGGTACATCGTACATGTGTATACTGCAATTTAGTGTATCCAATTTCTAATGCCATATGTTTACTCTGATTCTTAGCTAGAAATTATTATCAAATATTCAGACACAACTATGAATACCCATTTAATATTTATATATATACCTAATTAAAAACCATATATACTTTATAACAATTAACAGTAATATAATTTTTAAATAAGAACAATGAAATAAATTATTTGAATACAATAAAAATTTATGTCATTTCAAATCCGATTAAAAGTTTAAATACATATACAAAATATTATTTTCCCGTTATAAAGTATTAAATATAAGTAATAAGATAGTTTAAAAAATTCTGTATATATGGTGGCTAGTCCAAAATAACAAATTTCATAATATAAAATATTAACTTTATTAATATTGACTACTATATGTTTTAAACTTACTATTTTATTGCTTAATGAAATTTAAATATATATGTGATATTGTGATGTATTAAATATTAATTATGAAGTAATATTTTTATTAAATAAATTATAAATCACTTAAATAATAAATATACCTAATAAGAATTCTACTGAATTTATAAAAATTAAATTATTTAAATATACCTACTTAGCAAGTTATCTAAATTATGACTACCTAGGTATATTATAAATAGGTAATGTAGTACCTACCAATATAATAATATGTTTAATTTCTATATTTTAATTAGGTAAATGGTAAATCAGTAGTTAAATACAATTTTATTGTACCTATAGAATGTAATAAATAATTGTTAAAACTCAGATAACTTTATAAGAAAACTGATAATAATTGCATTGATTAAAATTTATTAAATTATATTTTATTATTATTTAGATATATTTATTTAATCAGTGTAAATGAACTTTGAAAATTGTTTACTTAATTTCTTGAATAGTTTCTATAATTACATTCTACAACGTAAAAAAAAAGAAAAATTATAGTAAATTATACCTAATTTTATGTAATAGTTCGTATTAGATATTAGTTAAAGGTATAAATAGGTACGTTATCATATTAACTACATATTAATAAATTATTGCATAAAACAAATATTTCAGTTAGGTGAATAGTTAATTAGTAATAAATAATGGCCATATTTAAAAAAAAAATCATATAAAAGAGATAGGTAAGTCATAATTTATTATTAATAATATTGAACTCTAAAATCAGGTAGATGTATGGTATTACAATTTCGACACACTGAAATTTATGTTAATAGTTGATTAACTATTTAAAAAGAAGGCTATAAAATAATATAATAATATAAATTATTTGAATTAGGTATGTAATTTAAAAATTATCCTATACACTGAGTATAATAATTTTTATTTAAAATTAATTTAAAATCGGTTAATTATAATTGTAGGTATATTTTATTTAATTATTAGAAAATTAATATTAGTAAAACTAAATGTATGGTATATACACATTATTATATTTATATATAAAATATATTAGATAGAAAAATATAATTTTCATAATTTATAATTTAATATTTATGATATGGACTTACCAATATTTATTTTTTAATATTATTTGTTTTTTTTTTTCATAAGAAAATATTATTTGGTTTATTTATTATTAGTCAATTAAAGTTAGGTAGTTTTCTTTTAGAAATGTCATAATATTATTATTTTTGTTTGCCCTCATTAAATCAACTATAACTATTAAATTACTTATAATGTTTATGCTTTATAATAATTCGACAAAGAGAAAAATGTTATATTGAAAATAATAAATACTAAAATAAGTTTCCAAGTGAAGTGATAATAATTTAATATTTCTGTAAAAATGCAATATTCGTTGGCTGTAAATGTAATAGTATACGCAATTATTATAATTTATAACCGCGTAGAGTTTAATACTATTTTAGTACCTATTTTAACCATCTACGTATACCTATATAGTGCGTTCTAAATGAGAGCGCACCGAGCGGCGGACGGAATTTGGTCGGAATTCTCACATTTCAAGACAGTTTCTACCACGACTGTTCTTCAGTGAAATAGACACGCCACCCTTATATACGTAGTAAGTTACGTTAATAATTAATAATTAATAATTAATACTTTTTTTGTATATAACAGAATCTATTATATTGTATAGTGTATTATGATAAAATAAATTACAGTGGCGGTCAAACGGGTTGATGAGGGGGATAGATCCCCTATGACACTTTTTCTTTAATATTTATAACAATTAAATTTATGTATATTGTACTATTATGTATTAAATTATATTTTGTTTTATTTTTTTCTTATAATATAATAATTATAATCATACTGGCAAACTTGATTGGATTAGAAATAGAAGAATTAAAAAACAATTGTTTATTAAGAGAAAATATTTGTTCAACTTAATAATAAATTAAACGATTAAATGTGATTTTTGACATTGCCTGTCCGCCACGAGAGAGTCAATATCTGGATTAAAACAGGATAGATTTAATCTTAAATCACTCTCAATATTTAGTTTATTTCAATATTTATTTTTTAGGAAAATTAATGTTAGAATTTAGAAAAATTACTTTCACGCGGATAGGTTGTCGACAATTCCATAAAATTTTTCATAGCAATTTAATCGATTGCTGGATAGTGTTGCCGAACTTTTAACCAGAATAGCACTAATGGTTTGGTTTAAAAAAAACGATTTTAGACTCTGATCACATGAATAAAATATGATAAAAGAGACAAATAGGTATTAATATTAAACATGACGTGCGAACAAACCAGAGATAAAACTACAGTCAATAAAATTATAGCGTTAATTGTGTGTTGTAGGTAGATGGTTAAAACCGAAAATATTATTAGATATAATTGAATTAGATATTAAATTAAAATATATAATAATATTTTAAATAAATGTTATAGTGGTTACCCTTACCAATGATTATAATATCATATCCATATGGTCCACGGCCCAGTTTTCTTGGTGTCTGCGGCCCATGGATTGGGAACCGCTGTATTTATACATTTTTATTATCTATGTCATCAGTAGGTTGATTCATCGATATTATTAAATTTGTCATAATTCATAATATTTACAATTTTGTTAATATAACAAAAAAATAGATTTAATAATAAAATACAAATATTGTTAATACGTATGTTATATTATTGTTATGAATAAAGTATTTATTTAGCTTAATACTTAAAAAATAGATATTAGGCATAACCATAAATTAAATTTTAATGATAAAATAGTGCATGTTAAAAAATCAGGCACATCCCCTCCCACATGACCATCATGACCATCATTTGACCGTCACTGATTAATAAATTAGTGATTTATAAACAGAGGAAAAAATAATACCGATATGTACATTGACGACGTGTAATAATTCGTGTAGTTTACACACGTGACACGTATATAGTGTGCAACGGGTGGCTAGTTTAATACGTATCGGTATCACTTATTAATGTTTTGACTCTGTATACACTTACACAGCGGCGTCGATATTAGGTGGTGTACTAACGACAAATTACAGAGCAATTAATAATGATTATTATTGAATTGCTGGTATATTCGACGGCTCGTTTCGTTGCGGTGCGCTCTCATTTGGAACGCAATACATTGGTTAACAAACCAAATATTATTTAAAATTTTGGAAGTATTACGAATATATTGCATTATGCACAATACCTGCAATTTTATCAATCTCGAGCCTTTTTAAAATTTGGCGATCGGCGTAATTTCCACGACGAAATATACATATAATGCATATAAATGTATAATAAACCGATAATATTTTGTTTAATGACATAATTATTAAAATTTATAATATAAGAATAATTTTATTGTTTTGCGGAAAAATAAATAACTTGTCGGTCGATTCGGAAATTATACTGTAATAGTGTAATACAAATACGTATTTGCTGTAAACATATTATTATTATACCGTGAGTCCGTGAATACCGAACTACCGACCTTGCCTCAGTTGCCAGCAGCTGTAATAGTTTATATTTCATTATTATAATAATATGTGCGTGTGTTTGAACCGAGAAACGAAACGGCATCAAATTGGCAATCACTATTCCTTCGATCATTTCGGATTTAATATAATGCGTAAATATAGTTACGTTATAATAATATATTGGCTGAAAACATTATATTTTCTACCGTTTCCACTCTTCTACCACTTTCCCTCGGTGTAACGAGTATTTATTTTTTATAATATAATATTATTATAATGGTCGCTCGTTTGGTCGAGGATATAATATAAGGTTAACGTCCGCAACATGATAACATGCCAACCAGTTTTCAGTTTTATTTCGTTTTCATTAATAATTTGTCTAATTAATATATAATAATATTATATATTATTATTATAATTATTATTATTATGTTTATGTTTTAATGGAAGAATAATATTTTGTACCTACATTTGTATAGTATAATAGATTAATACGTTAAACGTTCAATAAATTATATTATCTACTTAATATTTCGTGGGGAACTCGGACGTCAAACGTTATTTGCATCGTGCGATTACTATACGGCGCCGTATAGTAAATTATGTTCACTTACAAATTCGCCCTTTCTCCTCATGCAACGACGTGTAGGTGATCATTGTAAGGCAAGAAAGAGCGATAGAGAAAGTGTTAAAGTTTAAAGATTATAATTTTATACTCTGCGAAATTAATTTGGATTGCAATAATAGTATGTGCAGTCCTATATATAAACAGAGTGTTTGGAAAATACAACCAGAAATATTTATAAATACAGAAGTACAGTGCTTTTTACTTTGTAAAATATGTCTTTTTTCTTATAAAAATCTTAATTACTTACTTAATGCATTAATATATACCTACTTATTTTAGATTCTGAGCGAAGCGAAGAATGTATTGGTTTTACAATGATGTGTGTCTTTTTTTTTATGTTTGAAATTGGCAATTTTTTTTATTTAGGTCTGAAAATTTTACTGAAATATACTTACGTGTTACGTATTAGGTACTTAACATCATACTAAAATATTAAAAAAATCCCTTTTCTCAAAAAAATACCTACATTATAATCTGACTGAACTTCGCTCAGAATCGTTTTTTCGAATGCAATGGTTTATCATTGCATTCAAATTATAATTAAAATTAAACGATATGATTCGCACACCTATATCCTATGCGGCAGGAGTATCAGCTCTTTTTAAGTATGTGTATATAATTAAATGTTATAAACTATACGTAGAAGATAATAAATATAAGTTTATAAATTAAAATTTATATTAAATAAAGGTTTTCCTATTAATATAAATTACAAAGTATTATGTCATGTATTTGTGATGTTATGGTTAATAAATAAAACATTTTAGATTTGTTCTTTAAAAAAGAAAATTATAATGTTATTATGTTAACACAAGTGAAGTGCCGTGGTCGTAGTAGTCTCTCTTCTTAACATACATGTTCAAATCTGATTTTTAGGTTGACGAATATTATCGACTTTATATTTTGATCAACTACAGCAATCGCTCTAATTTTATGTAGATTGTAGATTTGTAGACGATATAATTATGATCTTAAAAAATTATCGTATTCATATCGTGTTTTGTACATACATATTAATATATTAATATATTATCCATATTAAATTATAATTTATAGGTTTTATAAGTTAATAATCAAAATAAACATGTTTATTTAAACTTAAACTATACGAGTATACTTACGAATATTCCTCCAGATTATTTGCAATATTATAATAACAAATAACCTATTTAAACTAAATAATATGTGTTGTACTCGTTTAGATTTAAATAAAAAATAGTTATTTATTATTTCAATGTACCTTATTTATATAGCTATAATAGTAATGAGAAACGTAATATTAATTATACACATTAATGTTAAATAAGTGATATTCTATATAATACAATGTTATGTTATAAATTTGATCGGAACTGTTATATTGCCCTCGTTCTATACATTTCAGTTAATTTAATTAAATTATATATTATCCTCCTTGGATTCTTATTTTATTTGGAAAAGTTGCATAATCACCAATAAGTACATAGTTTTATGGCAATTGAATCTTTTTTTCTTGAATTGATATAAAACTAAAGTACAATAAATATGGTTATTTAATATATTCAACCATATAGAGATACGAGTGAATAACTTTTAACATAAGGATCGCTTGTTTAATGTAATCTTATCTATTTAAATATAATATACTCGTATTCTGTATAATGATTAAAATTAACATAATATAATAGGCGTATGTAAATTACAAATAAAATATTGTTGTTTTCAGATATTTTATTTTTTGTTATAGATTTGTAGAAATGCAGCGAAAGTGGAAACTAATTGATATAAAATAATAAATAAATTTGTATATAAAACCACTATAAGACATGTGATGTGTTTTGTTTCTATATAATATATTAGGCATAAGTCATACGACATTAGTTTAATAGGAATTAAATTGAATTTGAAACGATGTTAAAAAACTTGTTTGGTCAATTATAATTGGGAATATTTTATTATTCAAGTTTAAATATGAAATTCGAGTAAAAACTCGTAAAAAATTGAGCATTGGGATATTTCTAATATTTTGATATCATGTTAAGTAATATTTTAGTATACTTCAGTAAAATTTTCAGACCATTAAACCCAAAATTTCCAATTTTATCAAATATCATATACATAAAAACGAAATTTTACGAAATATTGAAAGTCTTATATCTTGTACGTATAATTACATAACGTAAAAGTTTACGTGTTTGTTATTATCGTTTTAAAAGAAAAAAAAGATGAGCTGATACTCTTGCCGCACAGGATACAGGTGTGCGAATCATAGTGTTTAATTTTAATTAGAATTTGAATGCAATGATAAACCATTGCATTCGAAAAAACGATTCTGAGCGAAGTTCAGTCAGATTATAATTTTCGTTTGAACTAAAAATATCAACTAAAAACAGCTATAAAAAAATATTGAGACTAGAGAATTTTCTATTATTTTAGTATGATGTTAAGTAATATGTAAGTATACTACACTATATTTTCAGACCTTAATACCAAAAATTGACAATTTTATCAAACATTATATACGTAAAAACGAGAATTTTACGAAATATTCAAAGTCCGATATTTTATAGAAAAATAAACGTAACGAATCCAAAATTTTACCACATATATATAATAGCTATGTGAACACCCAAAAAAATTTTCAAGTCTCTATCTTAAAAATTGCCCGAGTTATCGAAAGAAATATAGAAATTGAATTCGTCAAAATTTCATTTTTCGTGAAAAATGCCGTTTTTTCGTCATTTTTTCTACCGCTTATAGTCAATTTTGAGAAATTCAAAAAATGACCTAAATAAAGTACCATCTACATCTACTTTTACATCTGAAACTCGCTATTCGTGAAAATCTAAGCATTATTTCGGGTAGTAAAAATATCTTCAGAATAAAAAAGAAACAAAAAAAAAAACAAAAAAAAAAATCACACATCATTGTAAAACCATTAACCAATACATTTTTCGCTTCGCTCAGCATCTAAAAATGTATTATTATTATTATTATTAAAATAATTAATAGTTTTTTTACTCACATATTTGTTAATGTTAATAGTATAAGTTTATATTTTGTTTATTCTTTTTTGTGTTAGGACGTTTGAAATTAATTTGATTATAGGTACGCAGCTCTGGCCAGAAGTCTGTGTACCGACAAAATTGTGAGTAAATTATATTTATTAGAATCTTAGTTACCAAATCATTGTACAACCTACTGAGAATTATTTTATATATTATATGTCGAGTATTATTATCAGAATATATATATAAAGGAATGTAAGACTAAAGGGCATTAATAAAATAAGTCTAAAGGACTATTTATGTAAAATTTTTATAATTATTTGTAAATCAATAGTAGAAGAAATAAGTAATATATTTTAAATTATATTCAGTAGTTGGGTATAATCCATAAAATTTTATGACAATCTATAATTATTATAAAACGTTCAAGTACATTACAAAAATGAAAAAAGAAAAGCTGTGAATCTGTGATACTCTTTCCACATAAGATACAAGTGTGCGAATTATAACGTTTAATTTTAATTAGAATTTGAATGCAATAATAAACCATCGCATACGAAAAAACGATTCTGAGCGAAGTTCAGTCAGATTATAATAATTTCTTTGAACTAAAAATATCAACTTAAAATCGCTATAAAAAAAAAATTGAGACTAGAGATTTTTCTAATATTTTGATATTATGTTAAGTCATATTTAACTATACTTCAGTAAAATTTTCAGACATTACTCACTAAAATTGCCAATTTTATCAAACGTTATACATGTAAAAACGAGAATTTTACGAAATATTCAAAGTCCTAAATTTTATAGAAAAATTAACGTAACGGTTCCAAAATTTTGCACATATATAAAATAGCTATGTGAATACCCAAAAAAATTTTCAAGTCTCTATCTTAAATATTGCCCGAGTTATCGAGAAATATAGAAATTGAATTCGTCAAAATTACATATTTCGTGAAAAATGCCGTTTTTTCGTCGTTTTTCTACCGCTTATAGTCAATATTGAGAAATTCGAAAAATGACCTAAATAAAGTACCAAATACTTCCACTTTTTTTTCATCGATACTCCATTAATATCATAGGCTGTTAGTTTAGATAGTTTTTATACTGTGAAAATGGGTTTAACCGG
>JAIUCT010000008.1:12527616-12565977 GCA_021307375.1 Tetraneura akinire | reverse complement strand
TCAAATTCGATAACATAAGATTCTGCAAAATTTTACTGTTATTTTTTTCAGTCGATACTCCATTAATATCATAAGCTGTTGGTTTAGATAGTTTTTAACTGCCAGTTTTTTTTAGTAATATGACAGAAATTTTATCTTTTATATTAATAAATATATAAATACGTTAGCTGAAATTGGTATCGGTCCGAACGAAAAAGGTCTAATTTGGGCGAAACGAGTTGTGCCGGTTCATTGATATGGCTGGTGTTGATTACATCGGTCATCCTCAACCAATCCTTCAATTCAGTCAGTTGATCGTTGGTTTCTTTATGAGGTATGTCCAGTGCATACAAAGTCGGATGACCTGAATATAGTGATTGTAGAACGTGATCACCCGCCCATAGAAATGTCAATTTCAAGTCTTTGCAATGCATCTCCTGGTCAATGTAGAATAATATGTTATGTCCATCCTTGTTCTGAAACTGGAATTCATCCTGTCCTCATCGGGCAGTTATACTTTTGGACTATGGAGCAAACGTGTCATTGGTTTTCTCACAAAATTACTGCCTGCTCTTGAACTCCTCTCTACTCAACCAACTGCTTGCGTGCCATTCACATTTTTTAGTTTATTCACATTATTGAGTGGTCAATATTTTATGTTGCCAGCCCGTCAACGTTTTCCGACCAATGAACATCGACCATTTTGTTTTCTGATTTAGATACGGCACCAGTTTTATTCGAATTCGTCGAAATTTTAGATATATTTCTAAATTTAGATTTTTATTTTATTTTTTCTAGTTTTAAACTTAGTTAAGTAATGTGTTTATGGTTAAATATGAAACAATCAAAACTCAACTATAGAAAATAATGAAAATTTAACAATATTTTTATATTTTATAATTAACGTAAATTCGTAACTCTTTTTAAATTTTATTTTATATTACGTATAATATCCCTAAAATCAATAGTTTCCTATGTATTGTAATATTTTTTAAATTGTATTCATCAAAATGACAGGTTCCGTGATGATTTTTGTATTTTCGTAATTTTTTTGTTGTATTCTTTTTGCATTAGCCCAATTTTGAGAAATTCTCAAAGTAACCTGTATATATTACCAACTATATGATCCAGTACCGGAGTAGGTTAATTCTATGCATAGTAATCGAACCATATTTCTGTTATTTCATATATAATTATTTAATACGTATTTCAAATATTAATTGATTTCCTGATTACCTCATAAATTATAACTTAAAGATTAGTTTGTCTATAGACATTAATTATTTACTGTGTTTTTATTTTATTGACTTACTTATTTACTGTACTTATTAGGTTAAGATAGTTTTTCTCAACCTTATATTTACTTAGATGGTTATATAAGCACAATCAAAATGTTCTATTGATCACTCTTTAATTTATTTTTCAATTTTTACTGTCTAACATTGAATAATTAAACTGAAATTTTTTTTTTATAAAAATGTTTGTAACTCTCGATTTGATTACAATTTTAATAAATATTTCTTTGATAATTTCAACTACAAAATCTGAGTTTACTCTTACTAAACTTCAAATCGAACAACAAGCAGCCATAAATAATTATGGTACGTAAAATTAAATTTTCATTATGCAATTACACTTTTTATATACACTTTTTATTGTAAATACATACTTGTTACTTAAACAAATACATTTTCATCTTTAGTGCAGACCAAGAACTGTTATTTCATTATTTTTTGGGGTACCAAATCTGTTAGGTCACTTATACTAGGTTATCTAATAATAACATTCTATTTGATATATTTACGGTAATTCTATTATTCTAATCATTCATATTATACTTTAAAAAATTAATTCTGTTAATAAAATACAAATTTAATAATTAAATTATATTAATCTAATATTTTTCTTAAATATTTGGTTTTTTTGTTTCTTGGTATTTCAAAATTAAATTAATACACACGAATTATACACATGCACATTAAAGACGAACGACACGATTAAGTAGACGAGAATAAACTTATTTCAATAATTCAATAATAGTTAATCTACTATTATCCTGTTTCATATTATTTGTCAGGAATTAATATTTTTAGTTGGTTAATCGTAAATAATACGTTATTAAATTATTACATGGTTAGAATAATTTAATTACCTGTACACCAAATACAACAACAATAAGTACATTACGCTAAAAATAAAATAAGTAAATTAATAAAATAATAGAATACCATTTAGGTACAATACATATATAAGATGCACAATGGTAAAATTATTTTTAGTTTCAATTTTTTTTCTTTATTGTAAAGAGTCATTAAAAACCCCAAATTATTTGTATCATGCGTTATTAAGTTGGAAATATGCAATTAAAATAAGAAAAGAACGTGAAAAAGCATTTTTCGAATAAATCATCGAAATAAACAAAAAAACGTACTTTCAAATTTCATATTTGAAATTGTTGCAATATGACATAAATTTCCATAGCACTATGCTAGATTTAATGTCAATCTAAAAAAAAAGATGAGCTGATACTCCTGTCGCATAGGATACAGATGTGCGAATTATAGCGTTTAATTTTAATTAGAATTTGAATGCAATGATAAACCATTGCATTCGAAAAAACGATTCTGAGCGAAGTTCAGTCAGATTATAATTTTCGTTTGAACTAAAAATATCAACTAAAAACAGCTATAAAAAAATATTGAGACTAGAGAATTTTCTATTATTTTAGTATGATGTAGGGTAATATGTAAGTATACTTCAGTAAAATTTTCAGACCTTAATACCAAAAATTGCCAATTTTATCAAACATTATATACGTAAAAACGAGAATTTTACGAAATATTCAATGTCCTATATTTCGTAGAAAAATTAACCAAACGGTTCAAATTTTACCACATATATATAATAGCTATGTGGATACCCCAAAAAATTTTCAAGTCTCTAACTTAAAAATTGCTCCAGTTATAGTGAAATATTAAAATCGAATTCTTCGAAATTTCAGTTTTCGTAAAAAATGCTGTTTTTTCGTCGTTTTTTCTACCGCTTATGTTCAATTTTGAGAAATTCGAAAAATGACCTAAATGAAGTACCAACTACATCCACTTTTCTACCGGAAACATATGCTTTTCGTGTTTATCGGATCATTATTTCGGGTAATAAAATTGTACACAGACATAAAAACAAAAAAATAAACAAAAAGACACACACATTGTAAAACCAATACATTCTTCGCTTCGCTCAGAATCTAAAATAAGGAAATGATTTTAATTCTCGAACTTTGGTCATAATTAATATACTTTTAGGATTGCTCTCTTCAATGAATAATAGTAAATACGTCCATTTAATATCATAACAATGTATCGACAATATTTCTATGTATTATTTATTTATTTCTATAATTCAATCATTAATACAACTCTTACATTATACATTGCTGCTTAGTCTTTAATTATTTATTTTTTGTCATATTATCTCTACGTATACTCTCTTACGCTCTTCTAACATTGTATATTACTACATTTATTATTTGTACAGATTTCTTGTTCAAAAACAAACATCCCATTTTATACATTACTAATTTCAATACAGTAATATAAAATAAACATTACCCATTGATAACTTGTTATATTATTTATTGCTAAATATTGTATATTAGTGTACATAATAATAATAATTGGTTTTTATAATTGTAATGTTTTAGATTACTTTTTAAGTAATGTACCCTTTAGAATTTAAAAATATATTCATTATAGTATAAATATTATTATTTTACAATCATAATTGTATAATTTTTTAGACGAGACAGAAATTGTTGAAAATTTTTATACAGAAATAAAGACATTGATAGATAAAATAAACGTCCCAGAAGGTTTGTACACAATCAAAAATATAAAATAATAATCGTTTTAAATCAAACAATTAGTTAAAATGAATCGTTTAAAACATATGGACATTGTATCGCAAAGATACGTCCATGTTCATTTAGCTAAATTGAAAAGGCGGCGGGGCGGTGGCTCACTGACCAGTGCTGCGGATGATATACGTAACTTTAAATTCAAACAGGTATTTTCATATGTTTAGGTTAGTCCCGTCTTGATAAGCAAAGTAAAACTATAACAATCCGGAACGTATATGTCCGGATCGTATAACCCCGGAACGTATTTTCACGGACCGTACATTGGCGGAATTCATAATTCAATAACCGTATTTTTCCGGAATGTAATGTATAATGCCGTTATACGTATACACCTAACCGTTTTTTTGATTCTGAGCGAAGCTTTTTTTTTTTTTTTGTTTTTTTGTTTTTTTTTTAAGCATGAAGACACTTTTACTACCCGAAATAATGCTCTGATTATCACAAATAGCATATGTTTCCGGTAGCAAAGTGGATGTAGTTGGTACTTTATTAAAGTCATTTTTCATCGGAAATTTTTTCTTAAAGTGTTTTCATTTATTTTTAATGATTTTTTGAAGTTATTATACTTTTTGATTACTTGAAATATTAAATAAATGTTTATTTTGTCCATGAGATGATATTGTATTTTATAATTTGATAGTCATATTTAATGAATGGTTAAAGATAAAGATTAAAATTAAACTGATAACTGTTAATTGATTAAAAATAAATAAATAGTGCTTTTTGGTGTCGCGATTGTATTTCAATTATTATAAACTATTTAATAATATTTGTGTTTGATACCTATAAACTATAATATGGATTATTGATTAATGATTATTGCATTTAATTATTTCAATAATTATCAATTATTATTAACCACGTAATGGTATTGTGGTACATGCGAATATCATGGAGAAAATAGTTAGATAATGATAATTTGATACAATAGTCGGTAAACTTTTATATTTGAAATAATGAAAAAATATTATATTTTCATTAACTTCAAAAAATCATTAAAAATAAATTAAAAAACTTTAAGAAAATATTTTAGCGCCAAAATTTTTCTTAAATATAAATCTACAAAATGGCTATTTTGAATTAAAAAATTAAAAAATAAATAAAAAGTAATTTTTAAAATTTTTTTATACAAAAATAAAAATAAATGTACTATAATTGTAACGCCGGAGTACAGTGGCGTATTTTGAGCAAAGTTGTCGGGGGGGGGGGGGGGCCAAAATTTTTCCCCTATATAATCAATATATTATAAATTTACTAAATAAGAATAACAAAATTAATATAAATATAATAATAAGATCAAAAGTGTGTCAAAAAAAGTGATTGTATCAAAAACAACAAAATTTAATAACAAATACAATAAAAAAAAAAAAAGACGAGCTGATACTACTGCCACAGGGATAAAGGTGTGCAAATCATTATGTTTAATTTTAATTAAAATATGAAAACAATTATAAACCATTGCATTCAAAAAAACGATTCTGAGTGAAGTTCAGTCAAATAATGTAGGTATTGATTAATATTTTGCCGTTTTTTCATCTTTTTTCTAAAATATAAGGTCAAATTTGAGAAATTCGAAAAATGACTTAAATAAAGTACCAAAAACATCTACTTTCCAATCGAATGCATATGCTATTCGTAAAAATCAGAGCATTATTTCGGGTAATAAAAGTGTCTTCAGACATAAAAACAAAAAAATTTAAAATATCAAATTTAAACAGCTATAAAATAATTGAGACTAGATATTTTTCTAATATTTTGATATGATATTTAGTAATATGTAAATATACTTCAGTAAAGTTTTCAGACCTAATATCTAAATGCTAAAAATTGCCATGTTATCAAACATTATATACAAAAAAACGAGAATTTTACGAAATATTCAAAGTCCTATATTTTGTATAAGAATTAACGTAATGATTCCAAAATTTTACCACTTATATATAATACTCTTAGATTATACTTTTAGGAATATCCAATAAAATTTTGAAGTTACTAACTTCAAAACTGACCGAGTTATCGTCAAATATTGAAATGGAATTCGTCGAAATTTCAGTTTCGTCGTATTTTCTACTGCATAAGGTCAATTTTGAGAAATTTGAAAAACGACCTAAATAAAGTACCAACTACATCCACTTTCCAACTAGAAACATATGCTATTCGCTTCGCTCAGAATCTAAAATAAGGAACACTACAGTGGTTCTGGGAGGGGTCCAGTACCCTTAGACCCCCCCCGTAAATACGCCACTGCCGGAGTATAAGAATAATTAAAAAAAAAAATTATAAAAAAATATTGCCTAGAACTAGAGTTATTCCATTTGTCAAATCCATGAGACTCACCCGATATATACTTTATAAAAAATTAATTTTCATTTTATTAATTATATGATATATCAAAAGTAAATTTTAGATTCTGAGCGTAGCGAAGAATGTATTGGTTTTAGAATGATGTGTGTCTATTTTTTTTTTTTGTTTTTTTTTTTTTTTTTTAACTATGAAGACACTTTTACTACCCGAAATAATGCTCCGATTATCACGAATAGCATATAATTCCGGTAGAAAAAAGGATGAAGTTGGTACTTTATTTAGGTCATTTTTTGAATTTCTCAAAATTGACCTTAAGCGGTAGAAAAAACTTCGAAAAAATGACGAAAAACGGCATTTTTCACGAAAAATGAAATTTTGACGAATTCAATTTCTATATTTCTCGATAACTCGGGCAATTTTTAAGATAGAGACTTGAAAATTTTTTTGGGTGTTTACATAGTCATTACATATATGTTTTTTAAATTTTTTTTACAAAATATAGGACTTAAGATAGTTCTTACTAAGACCTGGCTCTATAATGGAATCTCCGATTCTGAATTAGGTTTAAGTAATTATAATATTTTTCGGTGTGATAGGAATGAATTTACTAGCAGTTGCTCTTGTGGTGTGGTGTCCTTAATTCCTTATTGGCATACGTGCTGACATTACTTCGCAGGTCATGAACGACATCAATGCTGATATAGAGCATATAAGATGTAATAATAATGTTAAAAAATTTATTATTGGTGGTGTTTATTTGCCTCCCAATTCTCCTTCAATAAGTTATAAAATAATAACATTTAAATAAATAAATGCAAGAGTAAAAATAAATAATATTATTTATATTACTTTTTTTATATTATGTTTCGTAATGAATAACTTAATATGCAATGATATAAAAATAGTTAGGTATTTATATAATTTTGTATAGATTATTTCTTACAAAAAATTTTCTATATGAATTAATAACTGTTATTCATTAATTATAATGAATTCATTTATTTAGATGAAAATGATACTGATGATGTAAACGGTAAATAATTATTAATAGTTAATATTTATTAATTATTATAATGGATTTTAAATCATTATATAGATTTTAACACTTTAAATGTTTTTTTTTTTCAATCCTTAGATTGGTTAAATGACTTTGATGGCTCTCCACTTATCCCTATTTAAATGTTTAGTTATTCAATAATGATAATCCATCATAAGTATATTAAATTCTAAAATAAAATAATAATTGAATTCGTCAAAATTTCATTTTTCGTGAAAAATGCAGTTTTTTCGTCCTTTTTTCGAAGTTTTTTCTACCGCTTAGGATTAATTTTAAAAAATTGGAAATTAAAGTACCAACGATATCCACTTTCCAATCGGAAACAAATGCTATTCATGAAAATCGGAGCATTATTTCGGGTAGTAAGGGTGTCTTCGGAATAATATCATTGTAAAATCAATACATACTTCGCTTCGTTCAATCTCTAAAAGACACATCATTGTAATGATGATGAGAATCAAAATCTAATAATAATTAATAGTCTAATTACAATATAAATCCGTGATACAATATAAAACGTGACGTTTGAAGAGTTATTTAAGAACCACCATTGGTCAAGATCGTCTGAGTAACCTAGCAATATTACAAATACATCGAAATATTCCGATAGATATAAATTAAGTTATAGATGAATTTGTTGCAAATGGGGTTGGAGGAAATAGGAAACTATCATTAATATAATTAATTAATACGATTTATTTAATATTTATATTATATATATATATAGATATATATCTAATATAATATATATTAATTTATTTAATAATAATTATTATATTAATATTTTATTTATTTATTATTTATAAAATTATTATTACTATAAATTAGATTACATACCTATATAACAAAAATTTTTATTTTTGCCCCCTTAATTTTTATCCCAGTTACGTCACTGAGATACGTCAAAACATTTCTGATGACATATGATATTGATGATGAAATTGATAAATATGATAAAAATTATAGTAAGAATATTTCAACATAATAACTTTATAACATTATAATATATTTTAATAATATAATATAAAAATATTATTGAATATTTAATATTTATTCGTGTAAATACAATAATACTGAAAGCTACATTTATAGACATTTTCATATTTATAATACATGCACCGACTGAAACTTCAAAAGCAACGGAGAAAGATAATTTTCATGAGACACATAGTAGTGTCTATGAAAATATAAGGTATAATACAATATGTATCGCTGTATAAGAAAAATAATTTTGGGTAATGCAAAAATTGAGAAGGGGTAAATATGCAAACCTATTACCTAAAAAGAAAGTCATATGAACATTATGGTCTCGACTAATATTGCATACAACGTCAAGGGGCATGATGCAATGAAGTACATGTTAAAGACAAAAAAGACGAGCTGATACTCCTGCCGGAGGGATATAGATGTGTAATCTTAGTGTTTAATTATAATTATAATTTGAATGCAATGGTTTATCAATGCATTCGAAAAAACTATTCTAAGCGAAGTGCAGTCAGGTAACGGTTCAAAATTTTTACCACATTTATATATAATACCCATGTCAATACCTAATAAAATTTTCAAGTCTCAAACATTAAAATTACCGAGTTGTCGTGAAATATTTAATCCGAATTCGTCGAAATTTCAGTTTTCATGAAAAATGCCGTTTTTCGTCATTTTTTTTTTATCGCATATGGTCAATTTTGTGAAATTTGAAAAATGACCTAAAGAAAGTACCAACTATACTGCGTGGCAGTCGCACTCTTTCGTGGCACGTAGTATAGTTTGGTACTTTCTTGCTACGTTGTTTGTCGTTTTTTTTTTCTTTCTGTTGTTCTTTTTCTTTACTACGTGCCACGAGAGAGTGCGACTGCCACGCGCATCGAAATGAATTAGCTCCGACATCCGGAGTCTAAATTTCTCCCATCATGATGCGTTCGCCCTCTGTATACAGCTGCTGAACCGCACTGAATAACAAACGTGTAATAATAATAAATTAATGCATCAAAAGAAAACATGTATTCGACTGAAAATCATATATCTACGTTATGTTCACAAGTTTGTGTAATATAAAATAGACAACTAGATTTTCTTACTTAAGATATCCAGTAATTATAGTATGATAGTGGTGAACGAAATGGTGTACTCTTCGAAGTACAGAAATTGCTACCTAGACAGAACGTATTCCTAATTTTCCTCTGATGGTGGAGGATGGTTTTTGATTTCTTGAATATTCTCTATTAGCCCACAACTTGGGTTGTCAATGACGATACGCGGGTTGGTTCTTAGTACCTACACACCTATATTGTACGTTTAACAAGATGGCCAAAAGCATGGCCTTTTTCTAACATATCACCTCATATGTTTGCTGAGAAGCTGCTCTCTAGGTGGATTGCAAGTTTAAAGGTACCAGACATTGTTACCATGGAATAGGATAGCCAGTTTGCATCTACTATATTTCATATATAAAGAGATAATTGGCGTCTGACACTGCAGGACTTCATCGTAATAACTACAGGAAAATGGAATAGTGGAACGATTGTAGCACTCACTTAAGACAGCTCTTACAGCTTAAAATTTCGTACTATTAGGCAGATCTTTTCACCATAAGAGTTGGTTTTTGGTACAACTATTAGACTCGCGTTCGGTGAATGGCGTCCCTGATATTTTGTCCATGTAGATGAATAATTGCGTCCCCATTTTTGAAATGTTAACACAAAATATTTCAATCTAACATTAATTGCAGTTAATTATATTTTAGTAGGCTGCATTTTAACAAAATATAAAAAAATTAAATACTATAATAATATTAGTATCACGTATTTCTCTTTATTTTAATAAATATTATTAAATATAATCGTATCAATACAATATATTATAATGTACAGAGATTGCCCGTATTAAGAATCGGACCGAGTATATTTTTACATTTATATTCCACCGATTGAGACAATAATTTCAATAACATATATTTCGCAATATACTATATACATTATATACAAATCACAATACAATAATTGTGATTTCAAATTTCCCAACATGTACAGTTGACAAACAGTTGTTCGTCGATCAATCATCAGTATACTTTATGGCCAACCTCTTCGTGGGTAATGCTAATGACCCAAAAAATGGGATGCAATTCACCTAGTATTAAAATATAATATGGACGCAATTCACCTAGTTTTATGGAAATGGGAGGCATTTCACCCAACGCCATTCGACTACCATAAGAAATTATTCATACTGCCCCAGTTGAAAGAACTAGACTTAATATATAGAATATCTATGATACACTATTTAACATCCCTGTGTTATTGGATAAAGTCTCTCATGTCTTCTTACGTATTGATGTAGTTCAACCAATCTTTATTGCCACATTATGAAAGTCCTTTACCGTGATAGCAAGAAAAGAAAAAACTTTTCATATTCAGGTTACCAAAAAACAACCTGTTTCGATTGATCTACTGAAGATAGATTTTTCATCATAATTGATCCACTGCTAGGTTGTTATAATGCAGCCGTCGCTGCACTGAGAAACAAGTAGTCAAGATAATGAAATTAAGTGCGTTTTTCCTACCAAAGGTATAATAATGTGGCTAATTTACTAATGAGTACCTCCGGGACGCCGCCTACATTAAGGTGCACAATTCATATTTATTGTTATTTAATAATTATACTTTTGGTCTAGGTTAAAAATTTGAATATGTACTATTTAAAATGTCTATCGGATATTGACTGTTCACCCGAAATTATTGATATAAATATCCTAGAATGCAGTTATATTTCAATCCACGGCAGGTAGATACAAATGTTAAAAAATTATTCTACAAACATATATATTTAACATGTATCCGTGTATATTCTTCATGGATAGCTTTTATAGTAGATATAATCAAAGAACATAATTTTCCACCTAAAAACTAAAAAAGACAACAAATAAAATAATTTTAATGAATTAAAATATATAAAATTTGAAACTTTTTTAGGGGAATTAATATTAGAAGCAGTAAAAATAAGAAGAAGTAAGAAAATTAATGTTATTATACTTAAATATAAAAATGTGAAATAATAAAAGTACTTCACGTCATCTGAAAATGTGATTTTTTTGTGCTAATATTTAGTACAATAAGCATGAATTTTTAAGCCTAAATTCATAATTGATACGTCGTCTGTTGCTTTGCAAAAACCATTTTCCTTTTTTTCGCGTCACCCCAGCACCATGCCAAAAACAATTTATTACTGATTACTGATTACCCAAATTAATTATTACTTATTAGTTAATTACGTTAGTAATGAAGAATAATATGATTTTATAGCTATAGTTAATTAAAAAAAAAACTCAATTGCATTATTATTAACATTTATATAGTAATATGTTGCACTTTTTATTATACTTTGTTTACCAAAGAATACTGAATATTAGATATTAAGGGGCCTCTCTACTGCCATTTATTAACGAGTTCAATATAGGTAATTTTCATAAAATACCCACATTAGTGTTGTCATTGTTATAGTCGTCATTAAATATTAGTGTGTGTGTAGTACAGTCCCGCATATATAAAATAAGAAGGTAGTACGCGGATGCAAATGTCGTTGATAACACAAGAGGAAATATATTATGAAAAAAAAAACTGAACAATTTAATAGTTTTTCTTAACAAAAAAGATGTAGTTGAAATGATCGGATTTAAATTTTGAAAAAATATTTAGATTCAGTTACAAATTTACAATAGATCATACGAAGTACTTTTTACATAATTAAATTTATAATTTATTAATTGTATTTTAAAAAACGTATTTTTTACAATATTCAATCATTTTTTTATGCGAGTAGAAAATACAAATTGACAAAAGTACGAAGTACGATCTCTAGAACACTTATTTCTCAATTCTAGTCTTTTTCAGAATTGAAATCCGATCACAGCTACTACAAGTAATATTGTCAAGCGTTTAGGTAGTTTTTAACAAAAATATTGGGAGTAGAGAGGCCCCTTAATAAGAATATATCGACATATGAGTTTAGTGTATGTACACAATATTATATTAATACTATTTACTCGTATTTTAATTAAATTTTGGATAGTAATATGTATGGGTAATAAATCCGGAAAAAACGCAATGTGGGTAACAGAATAATATCTGGAATTTTATACATAACGACAATAAGAACACAAGAATAACAATATAATTTATGTATTATTATATATATTTTTAATCATATAAAATGTTATCGAAAAATATCATCTAGATTCTAGATATTAAAAAAATAAACGTGTATAAATTAAATAATAAGTAAAACGTAAAAGTATACTCTGTTCAACATTAGAAACGTAGTCGGCGGCCAACATTTGCGCATAAGGCGTGGTCACTGTGTAAGCACTGATCGCGAATGCCGCCGACGACGGGAGATTCGCATTAGTCTAGTATTGACGAGGCAGGCGAACGGATAATTTAAAATGTATTGTATATTTGTATACGGCTAATAACGGTTTATCAATAATTAAATGCGCAGTGGTGCGGTGGTATATTGTCCGCCGTTGCACGTCATAGCGGCGATAAACAGGTGGTTGTTTCAGAAAGTAAAACGAATAGGCGGATTCTGACCGCCGTCGTTGAAAATTGGTCGCCGCCGACTACGTTTCTAATGTTGTAAGTTTGTTTACGCGTTTGCCACCGGCCCTTTTATTATATATGTTATATGTATATATTATATACGCATATACGTAACTATAGTGTATATTATTTATAAACGCGTGTGTTTCGGCGTTATTGTTTATATGCGTACACGCGGAATTACGGCGGCGACATTCGTGAGCTTCCCCATACCACGTCAAGGAAGATGATTAGCAACAGAGACCATATTTTTTTACACACTATTCTAATTTGTTTATTATTTGTATGTTTTTTTTATCATAACTATTGTCTATTATGTAAGTGGGCACCTGCGCAATTATACTAATGCTAAGATAGGTACTATTGTTATTTGTATAAAAGGAAAAATAATTATACTCGTGTGTCTACCATTTGCGGCATATCAGTAAACGAAAATTTTTGTATATATTTATATATCCACATATAAATGTCCATACCCGCGGTAATCAAGGTTTTCATCGATGCATTGGGGGCAACCGCGAGAGGACACCCGAGGGCGAATTTGATTATTGAAAAATACAAACAATTTCTGTTATTTACCAAGATATATTTTAACGACGATCGTAATTATCAAAAATAATAATATACAGTTTAATATCCCAGTATTATTTTGTAAACTCATATGTCTATAATTCTATATAATCATATTAATAACTAATATTCCGTAAATTTCTTGAGTAAACAAATTATAATAAAGAGTGCTACATATTACTGTATTAATGTGAATAATAAAGCAATTGATAATTTTTTTTTTTTTTTTTAATTATCTATATCTGTAAAATCATATATTCTTCTTTAAAAACTTAATTAATACATAACAATTAATTTGGGTGTTCAGTAATCACGATGCATAAAAACGAAAAAAATTTGGAAAAACATTATAATTTGTGTTTGGCATGGTGCTGGGGTGACGCGAGAAATCGGAAAATGGTTTTTGCGAGGGAACGGATGACAATGTCATGTCAATTATGAACTTAAAATTGCAAATTCATGCTAATTGTATGTTAAATGTAGGCATAAAAAAACTATATAAAACAAATTTGAATTGTTAGCGGTGCTAATGTGACATCATATCAACACAGTACATATTTTAATTTTATTGGTGAATTTTGAAAATAGTCATGCAAATTCATTATAATTGTATCCTAATTATTGGAACAAAAAATTCACAATTGCCAATGAGCGGTGCTAGTGTGACGTACGTAAATAAAAATTGCTTAATTATATGATATATATATATATAAATGAATTTCTGTTTGTTTGTTTATCCTTTAACGGCTGGACCGATTGCAAGAAAATTTGGTATAGAGATATATTAGGCCTATAGATAGAAGTAAGATTAAGTTAATAAGTGATAGGCCCAACCCCGGTCCAGCCCAAACAGTGATTTTGAGATTTACTAAGAAAATTTTTGTATAATGATGTTTAATATTACTTTTAATAATATTATTACCATTGAAACTAATAAAAAACAACTATCATTTAGCTAAAAAGCTAACTGCATGAATAAAATCATCAGTTATATGGAAACACGTACAAAAATTGAATTTGAAGACATATTGTGCGTGCACATTTACAAAATGTCTGATTGTTTCATAAAACATTTGCTGTCAATGGGGAATAAAAAACTAGTGATCTATAAAGCAACACAGTACAATACCAACAAATTTCTGTGAAATAACATCAACGACCAATGAGTTAATTCTTAATTGACAATGAATTCCCAAAACTAACACAAAATTACAGAAATCGTCATTGGCTCAGTAGACGGTCAATATTGGCGACTAAAAAATATGATGTCAATATAATTAATATCACCATTCACCAACCTAAATGAAATTCCAGGCGACACGACAACGTACCAGTTCATCGATACTGAATGAATCAAGACGAACTTGTCAATTCTCCAACTGAATTCTTAAATTCACTTGATTTGCCAGGCATGCCACTGCTCATTCTAACATTGAAATTTAGCGTGCCCATCATTCTTTAACAAAACATCAATTCACCGTGACACGGCTTTCATTGAAAAAGTTGATGAACAACATTATCACAGCTACAAATTTAAACGGAAAGTTTAAAGGCGAGGATGTACTGTTGCTATGCATCCCAATGATTCCAACAGATAACCATTCGAAATCAAACGTTTTCAATTTCACGTGCGACACGTCTTTGAAAAAACTATGAAAAAAACACAAGGACAATTACTACAAGTGTGTGGAATTAATTTTTAAAATTCATGCTTCTCACATGGACAGCTGTCTATGACATGCTCACGCAGCGGAAAACTTTCTGATTTATTATTTGTGTGCGAACAAGAAGGAAGAACAAAAAACATTGTGTATCCAAATGCACTTCAATAAACATCAGTAAATTGAATACTTGAATTAATTATATTATTATTAATTATACTATTTTTATTATAAAATGAAATAAATAAGTATTTACATTATAATATATAGGTATATATTTATGAATATATTTATATTTCCTCTATAGGCTATTTAGTATTTAAGCATTTTTGCGTCTTTTATTATGTCCCTCTATTGTTTCAATTTAAAATTTTTAGATGCAATGTTAAGAAGATATTTAAATTATTCAGATAAATATAGTAAGTAATACAAAATAACTCATCCAACATAATCAGATTTCTTCCCGTTAAAAAAAAAAACTATTCCATATTATATGTATTTTCATTACTTAGTAATTTTTTATAAAATTATATAGTAATTACTTTTTACTTTTTATTTATTTATTTGTAATACGAAATCGAGTATTATAATTTATAAAATATAAATATATGTAAAAAGATAAAAATAAAGTTAACTAATTTAAATGAAAAGTAAACAAATTAATTAAAAAAAAAAAATAATAATAATAATTTATTGTAGATGTCCGCACTCAACGTGTTAATTACACTTGATATTACTTTTATAGTCACACATATTTTTCGCACGTTTTAGATTACGGGAAAGGTTATACATTATTATTGTACTAGGTAATTAGTAGGTAAATAGACAAAATTATTATTAACTATGAGGTATAATGTATTGATAAAAGAAAATATTTCGTCTATTTAGAAGACATTGTACATTGTAACATTGTACTTTACCATTTGTATAATATATTTTAGTCCATAATGGCATAATCATGCTCATAATTGTTTTAAATTTTATTGGCTAAACGCTGCGATTTCCTCGCGTAAATCAACTGCTTCTAGCCTAGATAATATTTCCCCCGTTATGCTCAAACACCTTCCTACCAATGCCATCGATTACCTCTTGAATATTCTTAACAAAATTCTTCTCCTCAATAAAATTCCTGAGTCGTGGAAAGAGTTCAAAGTCATACCTATTACCAAAGGTTAGGTTTCATTCAGTTTTTTTCCATTGCCTTGTCCTCAGCGTTATGTAAAATCATGAAATTTATATTAGAAAACCGGTTAGATTGGTGGCTCGAACATAACTCTATTTTCTCCGACAATTTATATACCTTCAGAAAAGGAAGAGGCTAATTTTTTGAGTAAAATATACCAATCGTTCAACAACAATCATTTCCTACTTGCCGTCTTTATAGACTTTCGTGGTGCCTTTCACTCAGTCCATATACCAACTTTCTTACCTCACCTTACTTCACTTCAACTACCCTCTATAGTCATTTACCTTATCTTCATTTTGTATTCACACAGAACTCTAAAATTCCCATCCCCATACGGATTGTAGTAAACCGGGTGTTTACTGCAGATGTTCTACGAGGATTAAGAAACATATATTTTTATTCTTTTTATTTTTTATCAAATTTATTCCTATCGAATTTGTTTCTATCGGATTTATTTCTATCGAATTTATTTCTTTCCCAATTTCTTTCGGGTTTTTCAAAACTTTTTTCCTCCTCTAATGCTATCAATACAGCTTCCTCAACTGTAGGTACATTTCTCGATTTTACTATTAATCTAATATTATATGGAATTCTAGTGACAAATACACTCAATACATGTGAACTGTTTTCGCGATTACTTCTGCTTTATCGGCGATTTATCTAATTTTAACGCGTGCGTTAATTCGTGAGATGTTTTTTCGACTTTATTCGCAAATTCTTTTATACTTTCTCGATCTCTTTCCTTCATCGAACTCAACTCAATCTTTAATTATGAGATTGAATTCGCGGTACCAAATGTGGTCCTAAGTTACGTTTTAAGTGCATCCCATGTATTTATCTCGTGATACCTAATGGTTTCATACGCCGTCCCTGTAAGTTGGGTTATAATTGCCTTTAAAATTTTATCTTTAATTTCCGAACTAATATTTTCTAATACAAATTCACATTTTGTCTCAAAAGACGATAAAAAATGACTTACAATTGATTCATGTTCCAGTAAGGATAAAACCCGTAAAGTTGCGAATTTTCGCCGACGTGCTTAAATGCTCTGTGAATAGATGTGGAATGCTCTGTTGAGTCTGTTGACACTCAAAATTGCTCCGCTTGGCGTAAAAAAATGCTCTGCTTGGCTCGTCTGGCTCTGCTTAGCTCGACAATAAAATTTACTAAATGTAAATGTACCCGCTCCTTTTCTCCGTAAAACAACATTCTTGCTACGAAACTAGAGGCGTGTAGACCAATTTTAAACAAATTAGGTTTATTCCTCGAGAACAGTGGTTTTTCGGTGGATCTCAAGTTACTTTTTGGATTAATTTCGATAAGAAACGTTGCCAATTTTTTCACTCGATATAAAACAAATCACCCCACACATGACACCGAAATTATTACATATAGTGAGTCTACGTGCAATACGCTGTTAGGTACGTATACATAGTATCACCAAATGTTTTACAATTTGTTTGACGAAGTCAGATCCACTTGACGTCTCGAAGGAATATTCAACCGTAGATTAAATAATAATAAGATAAAAACAATTTATAAAGTTAAAATATAATGTTTTTATTTATTATAATTTATAAAATATAAAATATGAAAATATGGAATGACGCTTAGAAAATTTGAAGCCAGTTTTAATTCTGCCTGAGATTTTATGAAGTATCCTTAACTAGTAGATTACTCAGCAGTCGACTCATACGTAATGTATGGAAATTGTCAAACGGCGTTACGTCTCTAATAAATACTAAATAACATCTGCTGCAACATTTTATCGCCTGCAACATTCCCGCCCGTACAGGTGTCCATACTGCACGTAGAAATGTATGTTGCAACCAATTATCGTCAGTGTGTTTGTGCCAAACACCGCGCATTTTCCATTTTCACCGAACAAGCTTGCAACATGCACGAATATGTTTGTTTGTGCGTGGCTTACGTCCACACAGCACGCGCCAAACATGGTTGCAACGTTGCAAAACGTTTTGCGCGTTTGGTGTGGACCCGGCTTAAAATAAAATGCTTCTCATCACCGGTAAATATACTAACACTATCCACATTATTCAGGTAAGAGATTCAATGTTCCTTTCGACACCCATTCCATTTTCTCATCACTAATTCTACCAATCATTAACTCACTTATATAGTAATATCCTTCATCAACCAGGCTGGCTTTATAAATTTAATTTATCTGTAATATATTTTCTATCATTTAATTTTATATACTTTTAAGTGCTATTTTTGTAATATTTATAATTGTTGAAACTAATTGTAAACAAAGTTTCCTTTTAAATTAAAAAAAAAAATACAAATTAATGAAATTTACTATCATTATTTTTATTTTAGATTCAAAAGATTTCCTTTCCAATATAATACAAAGTAAGTAATTTAAACAAGGTAAAATTAATTAATTATATAAAAATGAATCATTACTAAACCAGAATAATATTGATTCAATGAGAAGACAAAAATCATAAATAATAATAATACCTACTAGCATTAGCTAGAAAGTACCTGTTATTGACAAAAAAACTAATAAATAAAATGCATAATTTGTTAATTTTATTATCTTGAAAAAATATAATACATTCACCAAAAACACGTTATAAAAAAGAAAAGCTGATAAAAAGAAGATTCTCCTGACGCAGGAATACAGGTGTGCAAATCATAGTGTTTAATTTTAACTAGAATTTGAATGTAATGATTACCATTACATTCGAAAAAACGATTCTGAGCAAAGTTCAGTCAGATAATGTAAGTATTGAAATAAAATTTTGACATTTGTTATATTTAAAACGCAAAATTTTATCACCCATATAGTACATAAATGAGCACTATATACAATTTTCAAGTCTCTAAATTCAATATAAATGCTCATAATATCCTTTGTCACCTAAATGCCCATATCTGACAGATCTTCGCTGAAAATAAAAAAAAAATTACGAATGCAATAGTTTATCATTGCATTCAAATTCTAATTAAAATTAATCACTATGATTTGCACACCTGTATTCCTGCGGCAGGAGTATCAGCTCTTTTTTTTTATACTTTAAACAGCTATAAAAAAAAATCGTAAATGTAATAATTCACAATTAATTGGAACTGAGTTAAATAAAATATTCTTCAATAGAATTATTATGAATGATTACAAATGATACAAATGATTGCTTCAATAAAATTTTAAAATATTAAAAGTATATAACATTATTGTAAATTATTGTAATATAATAAGAAAAATCCATATTAATACTTTAAAAATTGATTTTACTGAAATTTCAACTTTAAATATTTATAAAAAAAAAAAAAATTGAATTTTGAAATATTCCGATATTTTGGAATTACTTTAAGTTATATATCCAGCTTATCTGTTACTAGGTTAACTTTAATTTCCTATCAAATATTCCTGCTGGCAGTATCGATCTTTTCATCTAGCCATCATTCCTTCATTAATTTCAAAATACCAATTCGCTCCACTCGTTCTTACACCAATTTCCATATTTCCGTATCCCGTATGTGACTCGTAATATATATATAATATATATATATATATATATATATGTGTGTATTTTTAGATTCTGAAAGAAACTGATTTATAATGGTGTTTCTCCCTTTTATTTATTTTTTATTTTTATTTATGTAATTATTTTTCAGTGAAGCACGATTGAGCACGATTGACCTTTTTTGAGCACGATTGAGCACACTCTGTGTATAACAATGACTAGCTACCTGCAACCGAAAAACAACACGACTGAGCACTATTTCTTGTTCCGCGTTGCCATATTTATTTTACACGTAATAATAATATAAATAAAAAAAAAAATAATTTTTTTTATTGTATTTGTTATTAAATTTTGTAGTATTTGATACAATCACATTTTTTTGACACACTTTTGATCTTATGGTACAATTAGGTACTATCAAAGATGAGCTAGGTTTTAGATATTAGGTTTGAGGAAGCGAGCGGAGCCGGTAGGCGAAGCGAGCTTTCCCTACTTTTAAAAACAATGCGATGGCCGATGATCTATATTCCATACATAATGAAAGAATACATAATGAAACGAAAGTAGTTTTTCAACGTTTTGAATATTTAAAAATATTGAGCGTGCTCAATCGTGACATTAAAAAGCAGGTAAGAAAAGGTACCGTGCACAATCGTATTGCCTTATTTTTCGATCCAAAATAAAGGTCTTATTATCACCAAAAAAAAAAATATGTTTCCAGATAGAATAATAGGTATACCAATACCTTATTCAATGCAATAAAATTTTTAAATTTCTTAAAATTGTGCTTATGGCGTAAGAAAAAATGAAAATAAAAAATAATGAAAATACGATAATTATCACACATTACGAGTATAACACAGCAATTTTGTACTCAGAGACTCCAAAATGATTTTGGGTGTTCAAATAAGTACTACCTGCCTATATATATTTTAAAACCGTCATGTTAATTTTTCTACAAAATATAGAACTTTGAATATTTTCTAAAATTCACGTTTTCAATTATAAAATGCTTAATAAAATTTCCAATTTTGTGTATTAATATCTGAAAATTTTACTGAAGTATAATCACATATTACTTAACATGATATAAAAATTAAATAATTTCATATATTAAATTAATATTTAGTATAAATATAAATTATATTCACATGTTGCATAAGATATTACCAAAATATAAAAAAACACCAAATCTCAATTACTTTTATAGATATTAAAAGTTGAAATTCGAAAGCAGTCGATAATCTGAGATATTTTAATTTGATTGTTTTTATAATTTCTTAAAACTTTGTAAATAATGAATAATAAAATTGAAGATATTTATTTTTTAAGTCTGAAAATAAAATAGATGCATGAATGACGTGTTACCAAAATATTAGAAAAATAACAATTCTAAATTTATCATTATAGATGTTCAATATTAAGCTTAAAGTGAAATTCATATTTATAATATTTATACCTATAGATTCTTCTCATTATTCCTCAATATTTTACAATAATGTTTGATAAAATAAACAAAAATTTTGAATAAGTATGATAATTATATTGAAGCTTAAATATATATTACTTAAGTTAGTTCTAAAATATTATGAATATTCAATTTATGATTTATTTTTTATAGATTTTAAATTGTAAAAAGAAATGTTAATCAAAATTAAACACTATACTTTTTGGACCTGTATCTCTTCCACAGCAGTTCTTTTTTCCATCATGTTATTATTTTATTATAATAATAATAATAATGATGATGATGATGATGATGATGATGATGATGATGATTATAATAATAATATTACTTATAATACTGATATGAGTAATATAATATTGGTTACGTTAGAATGATATTAATGGATTAAATAAGTAAAAACAAAATATTATTAGCTTAAAAATTAACAAATAATAAAAAATTCAAACTATATTATCTATATAACTGTATATAAATCTATCAAAATTAAACTTAAATAAATTTAAAATTTTAGGAATTTGTAATTATTTTTTAAACATATAATAATGTATTTTAAAATATGTAATTTTAAAACGAACTATAAATAATAAAAATGTTTGAAAACAATTTGTAACTTGCCATGTTTAATAAACTAAAATTTATCTAATATAAAATATCATATTATACTATAAATGGCGTTCATCTAAGCTCTAAATAATAGTAAAATTGTAATTAAAAAAATTTAACATTACACATAAATGAATTTCATGAAGTTAATTAAATTAATTTTTTAGTGCTTATATTAAGCATGCAGGATATAAAAAAATGTAAGTATTTATTGTTGAATATTACCTAGATTTTTTAAATAGTATCAATCATTAGTTTGTAGTTGTTCGTAGTATCAATAGTGTGATAAGATTAATAAATTGAATTCTATTATTTCTAATAATAAGTCATTTTAATATTTTTATATATTTGTAAAACATTTATCTAAATATTAAATATTGAATATTCAGTATAATTTAATTTACATTTCATTATGATTATACCGATTTATTTTATTAGATCGGATACTGGTTAATCATGACCAAGAAAAATACATTTGATCGTGAAGATAAACAATAGCTAGTTGTTAAATAAAACTTTTTTCTCACTCTTAAGTCCTTGTCCATATTCTATATATACAGGTGTTGGTATAGTATTACTTATATTATTACTACTACTTATATTACTTCAGATATTATTTTGAATTTTTTTTAAAAATATTATATTATCCCAGGTGGTCTCCTCGGTACTTCGCTTGTAGTTTGGTTGAATCTTCTGTCACCACTGGTGGTCTCTTTATAAAGACAATCTCTCCTTCCTTATATTTAATCGGTTGGGCTTTCTTTGAATTAAAATTTTCCTTCCATTTCACATGCTCTTCTTCAATTTGCAACCGTACATGTTCTTGGAAATTCTGTGGTGTTTCCCATGTTTCTTCTGTAATGGCATATGTCTCTCCATCTTTAAAGCTAGGTAAATAACCATACAATACATTGAACGGTGTGTCTCCAGTTTTTTTTATTGTAAGCGTTGTTTAACTGATACCTAATATGTATCTATATCTAATATATTTTTATCCCAGGTCCGATTATATTTAATAATCTATTAGGTAAGTAGTAATAATAACATAATTCCAATATAGATACTTATCGCAAAATATTTTTATATATAATAAATAAGTAGTCAATGAATTATTACTTTAATTGTATTATGAAATTATATATAAATCACATCTTTTTTTTTTTTATTTAGACAATGAGAAACATCTTTTATCTACTAGTATAAATTATTATATAATATCGAGTAAGTTATTCATTTATTTAATACTAAAATTAATATATATATATATTACATTTAAAACGCATAAATTATTATTTATATATTTCCTTTAGTTCAAAACAATAATTTAATGTTGGTTTTAAATTATTGATTTGTATTTTATATTCTGAGCGAAGCGAAGAATGTATTGGTTTTACAATGATGTGTGATTATTTTAGATTCTGAGCGAATCGAAGAATGTATTGGTTTTACAATGATGTGTGATTATATTTTGTTTTTCTATATTTCACGATAACTCGGGCAATTTTTAAGATAGAGACCTGAAATTTTTTTTGAAGGTTCACATAGCTATTATATATATGTGGTAAAATTTTGGAACCGTTTTTTAAATTTTTCTACAAAATATTGAACATTGAATATTTCGTAAAATTCTCGTTTTTACGTATATAATGTTTGATAAAATTGTCAATTTTTGGTATTAAGGTCTGAAAATTTTATTGAAGTATACTTACATATTAATTAACATCATACTAAAATATTAGAAAAATCCCTAACCTAAATTTTTTTTTATAGCTGTTTTAAGTTGATATTTTTAGTTCAAACGAAAATTATAATCTGACTGAACTTCGCTCAGAATCGTTTTTTCGAATGCAATGGTTTATCATTGCATTCAAATTCTAAGTAAAATTAAACGCTATGATCCGCACACCTGTATCCTGTGCGGCAGGAGTATCAGCTCTTTTTTTTTTTTTTTTTATTCTAAAGACACTATTATTACTCAAAATAATGCTCCGATTATCACAAATAGCATATGTTTTCGGTTGGAAATTGGATCTAGTTGATACTTTATTTGAGTCTTTTTTCGAATTTCTCAAAATTGACTATAAGCGGTGGAAAAAATGACGAAAAACCGGCATTTTTCACGAAAACTGAATTTTCGACGAATTTAATTTCAATATATCACTACTTGGGTAACCTGGGTAATTTTTAACTTAGAGACTTTAAATTTTTTTTGTAATTTCACATAGCGATTATATATATGTGGTAAAATTTTGGAACCATTACATTAATTTTTCTACAAAATATAGGACGTTGAATATTTCGTAAAATTCTCGTTTTTATGTAATAATGTTTGATAAAATTGGCAATTTATGATATTAAGGTCTGAAAATTTTACTCAAGTATATATAGGTATTACTTAACACCATATCAAAATAGTAGAAAAATCTCTATTCACAATTTTTTTTTATAGCCATTTTAAATTGAAATTTCAGTAAAATCAATACTTAAATTATTTATATGGATTTTAGATTCTGAGCGAAGCGAAGAATGTATTGGTTTTACAATGATGTGTGATTATTTTTTTTTTTTTTTTTTTTTTTTTTTTTTTTTATTATGTCTGTGTACAAAAATACTACCCGAAATAATGCTCCGATTTTCACGAATAGGGTATGCTTCCGGTAGCAAAGTGGACGTAGTTGGTACTTTACTTAGGTCATTTTTTGAATTTCTCAAAATTGACGCTATGCGATAGAAAAAACGGCGAAAAAATGACGAAAAAACTGCATTTTTCGCGAAAAATGAAATTTTGACGAATTCGATTTCTATATTTCACGATAACTCAGGCAATTTTTAAGATAGAGACCTGAAATTTTTTTTGGGTGTTCACATAGCTACTATATATATGTGGTATAATTTTGGAACCGTTATGTTAATTTTTCTACAAAATATTAGACTTTGAATATTTCGTAAAATTCACGTTTTTACGTATATAATGTTTGATAAAATTGTCAATTTTGGGTATTTTGGTCTGAAAATTTTACTCAAGTATACTTACATATTACTTAACATCATACTAAAATATTAGAAAAATCCATTGTCAAAATTTTTTTTTATAGCCGTTTTAAGTTGATATTTTTAGGAAAACGAAAATTTTAGAATCCATACATATAAATAAATATTCTGAAAACACTTTTACTACCCGAAATAATGCTTCGATTTTCACGAATAGCGAGTTTCAGATGTAAAAGTGGATGTAGATGGTACTTTATTTAGGTCATTTTTCGAATTTCTCAAAATTGACTATAAGCGGTAGAAAAAACTTCGAAAAAATGACGAAAAAACGGCATTTTTCACGAAAAATGAAATTTTGACGAATTCAATTTCTATATTTCACGATAACTCGGGCAATTTTTAAGTTAGAGACTTGAAATTTTTTTTGGGTGTTCACATAGCTATTATATATATGTGGTAAAATTTGGGAACCGTTTTTTAAATTTTTTTACTAAATATAGGACTTCGAATATTTCGTAAATTTCTCGTTTTTACGTATATAATGTTTTATAAAATTGGTAATTTTTGGTATTAGGGTCTGAAAATTTTACTGAAGTATACTTACATATTACTTAACATCATACTAAAATATTAGAAAAATCCCTAATATCAATTTTTTTTTATAGCTTTTTTAAATTGATATTTTTAGTTCAAACGAAAATTATAATCTGACTGAACTTCGCTCAGAATCGTTTTTTCGAATGCAATGGTTTATCATTGCATTCAAATTCTAATTAAAATTAAACGCTATGGTTCGCACACCTGTATCCTGTGCGGCAGGAGTATCAGCTCTTTTTCTTATTATACTCGTATTACAATTTTTTACAATAATGTTAAATAAAATTGACAAATATTTTTTAAAAATTTTGAAAATTTAATTGTATAAAAATTATATATAGTGTTCATTTATGTACTATATGTGTGATAAAATTTTGCGTTTTAAATATTTAATAAAAAATGTCAATATTTTAAAAAATACCTACATTATAATCTAACTAAACTTCGCTCAGAATCGTTTTTTGGAATGCAATGGTTTACCATTGCATTCAAATTCTAATTAAAATTAAACGCTATGATTTGCACACCTGTATTCTATGCGGCAGGAGTATCAGCTCTTTTTTTTATTAGTACACATAAAAAAAATTTTCGCGTATAATTAAAATTCCATATAATTTAATAATTATAATGCCATTTACATAATACAATAACTATACAATAAGCATGTAAATTAAACTAATTTATTAAATCAAATTTCTAATGATCTACTTAGTGTAGGAAAATCACCTGAATCATGATCTAATTATAACAAATTAAGCAGAACTTATAAGTTATAATATAGTTTGACTAAAACTATTTTAATTTAAAATATAATATTTCTAATTTGTTTATGTAATATATTTTATAGATTTTAAAACATTTAACATGAAAATTATAAAAAATTCTGACATTTATACACAGACGCAAATAGCTAAAAAAAAATTGGGGGAGGGCTTAAGTCCCCCATAATATTGGCTACATTTTCAACATACAAAAAAAATTACAAAATGTATTTTAGAATATTATATTTATTTTAATAAAATGCGGCGTTCTTTTATTGAAAATCCATTTACAATATTGTCAGTATTAATATTATTAGTTATTTCTCTCTCAATATCTCTCAATCGGGTTTTAATGGCCGAAGCCTACAACTGCGGACCTTCTATTAGCTCTAAGGGCTACTAAAGGGCCGCAGAGGTTCCGAGCCACCGCCGTCAAGCCTTTGTGACGCCGGCGGCGTACATACGGACCACCAGCCCCGTATTTGCCCAAATACCTACCGATACTTCTCTCAGCTAGCCCTCGGTGGAGGCAGCTATTACAACTCCAACGAAACCACGAACTCCCACGAATCCAACCCAAATTTTATCGAGCGCAGCCCAGGCACTAGGTCGTTGCGCCCGTCGGACATAAGCCTAAGATTTTCCTCGCCCGCGGCAACTGAGACAATTTAACAGCACGTGCTTCTGGGAGAGCTCGTGGTACCGTTCATCAAGTCACGGTTGGACATATTGCGTCGGTTATCAAAAATGGTCAACTGCCGTATAAATGGTAGGCGTTCATCGCATCACACCGGCGAGTTCCCTAGCCGCAGCAGTGCACTGCCTAGTTAGCAGTGCTTTTGCAAAGCTGTTTATTTTAAACGATAGTTTGGAAAATTCATCTGTGCTCCTTTTTTGTTCAAACTTTTTAATAACTACATTAACTGTTATTGTAGTGTTTCCAAGTGTAGCCGATTTTTGCGGAAGTTTATTGGATAAAACATTGATGATAACTAAAATTTCATATAATATAAATAAGTAAATAATAAATGAGCTATTTTTTACTGTGGATAGAATACCTGAAAAAAATTATTTATTTTTATGAAGAATTATGATATGAATAAAAACCAAGTAACAGGATTTATATCAAAGTATATTTTATTTTATTTTCATAGTATTTATAATTACCAATTGCTTCAGCAACATTTTTATCAATTAATGTCAATTTCTTCATGTAAAATTTGAATAATAGCTACAAAATATTGTTAACTAGTAATTGGCAATTTAAAACGGTAAATCGATTTAGTGTCAGATACTCGCATTAGTGAAATTTTATTAATATGTAAACTTTCTTGTAGTGAATCAATTTTGCGTTTTTTTGAAGGACAGGAAAAATCGACGTAAACTGCTTCAATTGTATTAAATACATTCCTTATACGTACTAAAATATAATAAAAAAAATATATTATATGCAAAAATTAATTAATTTAATTGTAATAATTGTAGTAATTTGATAATTACTTTAATATTATTACATGTATCCACAGCCACTAGGTTTAACTAGTTGTATATAAATGACATCTGGATACTTTTGTATTATTTTTGTCTGTTGACCATTTTTACCTCCAGACATAACAGCTTTGCCATCATAAGATTGTGAAATTATAGGAACAGAATTTAAATTTAATGAATTAATAAAGGAAATGTTTTAAATTGTATAGCCTCGGATTTTTAACTTTCTGATACATCAATAAATCCAAGGAACCTTTCTTTAACAGTTAAACCTTAAGGATATCGAACACAAAACGCTAATTGTTCTTCTTTTAAGCACCTAAGATTTTTGTAATGGATTAATTATGAGTTTTAATATATATTTATACAACATTGTGTGTAACTAAGAATAATAAATGATTTTACTCATAATTTATAAAATATAAGAAGAAATTAATTACCTATATAAAATTATCTTGCTTCGTCAAACATGATAGTATACAAATTACTTTCCTTTATTTCATTAACAATTATGCCTTTAACATTATTAGCACACATATTAGCTGTACCATTTTTGTATAAACCAACTTAAAAAAATAATTTTTTTATCATACATAAGAACAAATTTAGGAATAATTCTAGTATGAACTTAACAAGTATAAACTTGGCAAAAAATTTAAAAGATTCCTTTAAGTTTCCTTAAATTGATATAAGTCTATAAATTTATTTCCCGTTTATAATAAAAGTAACCAAAATATAGTTTGACTAAAATTAATGGGACTGTGAGAATTGAGTGACAGATGTTGAAATTATTATATGTCATATACAAAATCAAATAATGCCTAACAAAGAAGAGCTGGATGCTGATGTGGCAGGAATACAGATGTAAATATACAGGTGTATGATTATGATATTATTAAATTTTGATTAAAATTTGAATACAATGATAAATCATTAGATTAAAAAATCAACTAGAACCAAAGTTCAGTCAGATAATATAAATATTGATTTAAATTTTTATATTTTTATTAATTTTTTTTATTAAAAATATAAAAAGGCATAAATAGTACCTACATATGAAACCTAATAAATTTTTTAAGTCAAGTTCAATATAAATGCCCATAAAATTCTTAAATGAGTCACCTACAATCTACAATAATACCTGATAGAACTTCGCCTATAATTGTTTTTTCGAATGCGATAATTTATTTGCATTCATATTAAAATTAAAATTCAACACTATCCTCTTTATGCCTGTATCCCTTCTACAGCATTTCAGCTTTTCTTAGTTGGTAGGTGAGGGATTTTATTTGACCTAGATTAATTGGATTAATTGACTAATATAAAGCACGACATTATATTTATTATTATTTTATTTTATTTTATTTTAATTGTTAAAATAAAATGTTAATATGTTATTGTTTAAGTCGTAATAATAAGCAGTTATTTTATTAACACAAATTTAATTAATCTGTATTAGTATTGTAAACAATATTTAGTAGGTATCTAAAAAACCAATGTCAATAGTGTAGTAATTAAATAATATAATAAAATATAATTTACAGCTATTACAGGACAAATAAATGATATGGAGTGTAAGTCCTTTTTGTAATACTAAATTACCATCATTTGCACAGAGTATAACACTTAAATAGTAATATAATATATCATTCTAGTCCGTCTATCCATGTAGTTTGAACTATTTATTTTAGGACACATATGGTTAAATTTTCTTCATATCAAATTGAAAATGAAAACTACACTACCTATCAATTTCGCATGAAATGTTTCAGCCGAATGAGACATATTGAAATAGAAATTTATAATATTAGAAATATAATAGTATACGTTATACAATCACAATGTGAGTAATATATGTGTACTAACTAAAAATTTTAAAGTATTTTATTTAAAAAAAAAAAAAATGTTTCTAAAATTCTTAGCGAATCAATGAATACGATTATACTAGTTTTGCAATAATGAGTCTCTTATTTTTTAGTTAGTATGTAAATAAACAAAATTAGAGTGTTTCCGATTGTGAATATTACTTAGTTGGTATTTTATTTAGGTCATTTTTCGAATTTCTTAAATTAAATTAATCCCGTAAGGAAAAAATATAAGAAATGACAAAAGTACGACATTTTTCACGGAAACGGAAATTTTGATGAAGTCGTTTTAAATATTATACGATAATTCTGGAAATATTGAACTTTATTCGAAGTTTTATTCGATATTAACAATTATATTTCATATACGTGGTAAACATTCAATAAAATTTTCTAGTATCTTACGTCAAAATTATCCGAGTTATCGTGGAATATTGAAATCGAATTTGTCGAAATTTCAGTTTACGTGAAAAATACCGTTTTTCGTCATTTTTTACGTCGTTTATTCTACCACTTAGGGTCAATTTTGAGAAATTCAAAAACTTAACCAAATTAAAGTACGGACTACATCCACTTTCCAACCGGAAACATATGCTATTCATGAAAATCGGAACATTATTTCGGGTAGTAAAAACTAAAAGTGTTTTCAGACCAAAAAAAAAAATCACACATCATTGTAATACCAATACGGCAATACATTCTTATTTATTTCGCTTCGCTCAGAATCTAAAATAGTATTTAATATGATGGCTATAATTATTTACATATTTTACAGCCCATTAAGGAGGGCCCATATCCCCCCCGTAAATACGCCACTGTAATGGAGTATCAACAAAATCAATTTTACTAAATTTAAGAATTAATAATTAATGATCTATTCTATCGAACGTCTTCTCAAAGTATATGTAGATAGTGTCAGTTTGTTATCGAATATAAAATTAATTTAATATATACCGCTTAAAAATAATTAGATGTGTAATAGTAGATTTTTTATTACAAAAACCCTGATGTTAGGGTACTATTATATTTTTATATAATGGTCAAAGTTTGGAATTAATAATTTTTGAGAAAATTTTAGGGAGAATTGAAATATTATATCAATTAATAGATTTAAACCATATATCTAATAATGCTTTTTTTAAATATGGAAGTAAATGTATAATGAAGGATTATTTCCATTGAATTGAAAAACAACAACTATTTATAAATATTATAAATAAAAAAGAAATGAGCTAGGATTAAATAAATCTGCATACATAAAGAAATTATAACAAATACCATCAAAGCCATTAGCAGTTTTATAACATAAACAAATTTAATTCCTGAAAAATATCAAGATGATTTATAATATCAAAGGAATTATTCATTGGAGATTGGATAAAAGCTATTTGAGTTAGATAAGATTAATTTTTGTATAAACAGATGCAAAATAACTACAAAAAGGTTAACAATTCCATGACTATATTCAACTATTTCATCATAAAGGAATATAGAATTTGGTAGTCTAGATAAAGATTTTTCATAAAAAAATAAAACTTTCTGGGTTCTGAATTTAAAGAATGTTGGATATTACATAAAAAAAACTTTTATACTCTAATTTGCTTTAGGCTTTACATTGAGAGCGAATGTCTGAATATTTTTTAATTTCGTGAAATTGAAATTTTAATGTATATAATAGTATTTATTTTTCTGCAACATTTAATTTTTTAATTTTTTTAAAAATAAAATTGGGTACTTTGAATTTAAATATCTTTTTTTGTGGACATAAGTACCAATAGAAAAGGGTCTGATAAAACATTAATATAAATAAGAACACGAAAAAGGTATTGTTATCACTATTATGGATAAGGTTTTCATAGGGATTTTTATTATTAAATTTCTCCATATTTTCTTAATATTGTTTAAAATATTTCAAAAATTAAGTATTAAAGGTTTGAAAATTTTATTGAGACATTGATAAACATATTAATAAACTTAATTTAAAAATAATGAGTAAATGTCCTTATTCTAGATTCTTAGTGAAGGGAATAATACATTATTTTTACAATGATGTGTAACTTTCTTTTTTATTATTATGTATGTAGACAATGAAAAAAATGCTGCGATTTGCAGGAAAATCTTATAACACTAGTTGGAAAGGAGATGTAGTTGGTACTTTGTTTCATTTATTTTTTTAAAAATTCTCAAAATTGGCTTATGATAAAATAAAAACTATCGAAAAATAGCTTAAATAAAGAAAATACAGAATTTTTCACGAAAACTATACCATTCGTGAAAATCAAAGCATTATTTAGGTTCGAAAAAGTCTTTACTGACATAAAAAAGACACATTATTGTAAAACCATAATACATTAAAAAATGAGCTGATACATATTTGGAAAAGACACAGGTCTAAAGAGTATAGTGTTGAATCTCGATTAAAATTTGAATACAATCATTACATTCGAAAAATAGTTTTGAGTGAACTTCAGTAGGATAATATTTATTACAATTTTTCATATTTATTAAAAATATAAAACGATACTCATTTACATTTAAATTTCTAAGAGTTATGACTTTTTACCACATATATTATGAACATCTAGTAAAATTTTCAAATCTCTAAATTCAATATTAATGCCTATAAAATCCATAAATGAGTCACCTTTGAACCTATCTGACAGAACTTCCATTAAATTTTTTTTTTCGAATGCGATAATTATTTATCATTGCAATCAAATTTTATTCAACTTTATACAGTTATAATTATAACTTATAAAAAAATTGAGACTTAGAATTATTTCTAATTTTTTGGAAATATGTTAAATAATATGTGCAAATGAAACAATAAAATTTCAGACCTGAAAACTTAATGTAGTCTATTTTATCAAACTTTATAGAACAAAAACAATAATTTATAGAAATATTTAAAGTTCTAGATTTTTTCAAAAAATACTAGTATCATTACAAAATAAAAAATTTTATTACGTAATATACTTATAATATAGTACATTCAATAAAAATTTTAAGTCACTGAGAATACTGAGATCATTATTGTATTAGTTGTTATCTTAAATTATTGAAATCGACTTGGTCGAAATATCTGTTTTTGTGAAAAAATCAGTATTTTTGTCATTTTTTGGTAGTTTCTTCTAATGCATAGGATCAATTTTGAGATATTCGAAAATCGAAATACATCCACTTTTAAACCGAGGACATATATGCTATTCGTAAAAATCATAGCAATATTTGGAAAGAAAAATTGTCTACACAGTACAAACATAAAAAAAAAGACACAAATCATTGTAAAACTAAAACATTTTTCACTTCGCTCAGAATCTAAATTTATTATTATATAATAATTACAACGAAATAGATAATTACAATAGTATAAATAAATAAAATTGATTATATTACATAAAGGGGATAAAGATAAAAGATTAGGTAAGAAATGTTTATGTTTAATTTAATTAATTTTTCTTAATAAATAAAATTAATATTCAATTCTATAGTTATATATTTTATTATTTATATATACGTATTATATGAATTATTTATTAAACACTAAAAAAAATATATTAATAATAAATTGACAATAAATAGTTATATATATTTTAATAATCAATATCGAGTTAAATTATTTATTCTTAAAATAATATTAATAAATTATTTTAACATAATAAATGTATCACAGTAAAATAAATATAATAAATTGCGTTTGTTAAATAAAGATCTTGATAAATTAAGTACGTAAGGAATTAATATATTACTAAATTGTATTAAAAATAATAATTACTTCAACAAAAAAAAAAACAATGGTGTACAAAAGGTTCCTATGATTTACAATTTGTTATTGTACGTTTTTCCAAGGCCGCATTTAGGGGGGCACTGGCTACAACTACCCCGGGTGCCAATATTTTGGGGGCACCAAAATTTTATGGTTGGAAATTTGTTCACTTTCGAATTATTAAAAATATATTATTTAATTTATTTTAAATTAAATAATAAAAAAAGATGAGCTGATACTCCTGTCGCATAGGATACAGGTGTGCGAATCATAACGTTTAATTTTAATTAGAAATTGAATGCATTAATAAACCATTGCATTCAAAAAAATGATTCTGAGTGAAGTTCAGTCAGTTTATAATGTACGAGTAGGTATTTTTTTAATTATTGACATTTTTTATTAAATATTTAAAACGCAAAATTGTATCACACATGACACATATAGTACATAAATGAACACTCTATATAATTTTTATATAATTAAATTTTCAAAATTTTTAAAAAAATATTTGTCAATTTTATTTAACATTATTGTAAAATATTTTAATACGAGTATAATAAGAAAACTCCATATAAATAATTTAAATATTGATATTACTGAAATTTCAAGTCAAAACGGCTATAAAAAAAATTGAGACAAGGGATTATTATTTTAGTATGATGTTAAGTATATATAAGTATACTTCAGACACTTCAGTAAAATTTTCAGACCTTAATACCAAAAATTGACAATTTTATCAAACATTATATACGTAAAAACGAGAATTTTACGGAATATTTAAAGTCCGATATTTTGTAGAAAAATTAACGTAACGAATCCAAAATTTTACCATATACATGTTACGGGCAAAGTATACAATTTGGGCATTTTATACAATGGCCGGGCATTATATACATTGGCTGGACATTTTATACAATGCCCTTCGTACCTATATTGGGCAATATAGAAAACGGATGAAATGATTTAATGAATAATGACATGTATTTATATTATTAGAAAATACAATAAGTTTTTTAAATTTTATTATCACTTATTGTCGCATGTACTGCTTCCGTGACATTATGATGTATCATAGCCGATCCACTGCTTTACACTTGCACTTCCGTGTTTTACATTTTTGTACATCGATCGTAGCCCTGACCACCCAAATTTGAAAATTTCCGTGGTGCCTCTCGGAGTGAATTTTTGGAAAATTTGGGAAATTCGGGCATTATGCACAATGTCCGGACATTTTGGGCAATGTAAAAAATATATTTAAAAACAACAATATTGCCCGACTATTTCCAGGCAAAGTGTACTATGCCCAAACTTTTGTAGGCAATATTGTGTATTTTATGGAATGTATTATAAAATTTGGTACTTATCGGTTATCGCGACTACCTAGCGAGACGTATTGTGACGTAATTTTTTTCGCGCATTTTTCCTACATAATAAAACAATTTTGATATCCGGACAATGTATAAAATTCCCAAATTGTATACTTTGCCCGTAACATATATATGGTAGCGATGTGAAGACCCAAAAAAATTTTCTCTTAAAAATTGCCTGAGTTATCGTGAAATATAGAAATTGAATTCGTCAAAATTTCATTTTTCGTGAAAAATGCCGTTTTTCGGCATTTTTTCGAAGTTTTTTCTACCGCTTATGGTCAATTTTGCGAAATTCGAAAAATAACCTAAATAAAGTACCAACTACATCCACTTTGCTACCGGAAACATATGCTATTCGTGATAATCGGAGCATTATTACTTAACATCATACTAAAATATTATAAAAATCCCAAGCCACAATTTTTTTTTTATCGCTGTTTTAAGTTGATATTTTTAGTTCAAACGAAAATTATAATCTGATATCTGACTGAACTTCGCTCAGAATCGTTTTTTCGAATGCAATGGTTTATCATTGCATTCAAATTCTAATTAAAATTAAACGCTATGATTCGCACACCTGTATCCTGTGCGGCAGGAGTATCAGCTCATCTTTTTTTTTTGTTATTATTATTAAAATTTAAACAGTAAACCTATGTAATTAAAATATAAACGCCATATTATAAAAAATAATTATTTATAGACAGATTTTCTGTACAACAATTCTGTTTAAATATTTTTATTGGTAAATAGAAAAAAAATATTAGGACCTTTGGGCTACCGGGCTCCAAACCTGGGCAACTCTTAATCCGGCACTGGAGACTATAATGTATTCAGCGACCGAGAGGCGAGAATATTAGTAATATTTATAATAGTTCCAAATTTATTATCCCAAATTTGTTGTTATTTAATAGATTGTAAACTTATGTTATTAATAATACGGTGTATTTTATTATCGCGTGAGGCGTGCTAGCGCTAGGTATACTCGTATATATCAAAGACCATCCTATGTATAATGTATTAATCAGAGCTCGTAACTTTGCACCATAAATCTCAAAATATGCAAAAATAAATAGTTTAAAATATGTAAAATCAATAAACCATGTTAAAACATGAGACTGAAACAGAGACTGTTTACAATAGACAATAGTAGTAAGATAATATTTTTTATAATTTTAATTATATATTTATATTGAAATTAAAAATAATACCTATATTTATATTTTAAAATAAAAGTCACTGAGGAAATTGAGATGGGAATTCATTATATTGAGGAGGGCTTTCATGAAAGTATTAAACAATATTTTTAACACAAATATTATTTTTTTGCTCAAAATCTGATGTGTTCTAAGGATCCATTTTCCCTTGGTACGTCCTATATGGGGACGCCAATTTATTTTTGCACCTGGGCGCAAAATATATAAATGAGCACTGCGATTCTCGTAGTATGTAAAATAATTTTGTGAACTATTACACGGGACAGAAACAGTACCTACCTAAAATCTTGGAATCATCCCAGCAACTATAAAACGTGGCGAGAACCGTCGTGCGACGTCAAATGTCAGTACAATAGACGTCTTTACAGGGGGGCCGGGTAGGCACTGCCCACCTAGCGGACTGAGCAGTGAGCATCACAAAAAATTGAGCAATTAATTTTAAAATATCTGCACAATAAATATGATAAAATGTAATTATCATTATTTTATAAATAATTTCTAATTTATTATTTTATTATTAATTTAATTTAATTTAATTTAATTATCATATTGATCATTTTTATTTATTTAATATTCGTAGGATATTGATATAAAAATTATCTCTATTTTTCTCAACACTTATCAATATTCTGATAATCATCAAATCCCGCAGAGTTAGAAATATATCGTGGACATTATATTATGATATTATATTATTATAAGCATACCATTTATATTGTTAGAGACAAGAGACCCATACTAAAATCGTGAGCTCTCATTGGGTGTACTAGCATAATAATATATTAGATGCTGATATTGATAATTATATTGATGTACACTTGATATTAATTTATATTTTAAACTGGGGTGCACTGGCTGGGGAGGGGGAAGGTGGCATTACCTGCCCTGGCCCTAGAAATTAGGTCCATGTCCCCAGCACCGCCCATAAAATATTTTTTTACCAAACCCAGGGCTTTCGATTGTGCTAGGTTTGTGCTGGATTGTGCCGTTTGTCCCGTCGTTTGTGCTATGTCCCTTCCTGAGTTATCCCGTTTTCAATTGGGCGGTGCTGGGGACATGCTAAAATGAAAATTCGAATTTCAATTCCGAACCTGGACCGTTCTATTGTGCTGGGTTTGTGCTGGTTTGTGCCGTTTTTCCCGTCGTTTGTGCTATGTCCCTTCCTGAGCTATCCCGTTTTCAATTGGGCGGTGCTGGGGACATGCTAAAATTAAAATTCGAATATCAATTCCGCACTTGGACCGTTCTATTGTAATTTTTGTATTTGGGCCTTTCCTTTTCAACAATTTAAAGTATTTATTTAAAAAATTATTTATAGCAATTATTATATGGTATTAGACGTTTCGCTATTTATTATTTCACCTGTAAATAATGAAAAATATGTAAAAATATGTAAATGTAAATAATGTAAAAAATATAAAAAAATATAATTCTATGACCCTATATTCTATATAACTAGTAAATTATGTGTTGTTTGGGAAATTAGGAATTACAACTAATAATTGCGTAACTGTTTGCAAATATAAAATATTATTATCTTATTATATTAATTATTGTTTCTACAGACTACCAAATTAAATCAAAGACAAATATTTTTAATAATATAGGAGATTGTAAGTAAATCTAACTAATTATTGCCATGAAAGAGGTTTCGTAATATTATAGCAAATTTACTTTTTTAGATATTAAACGAAGCAAAAAAAGTAAAGATATTGGTTTTACAATGATGTGTCTTTATTTTTTCTTTCTGCCTAAAGACACTTTTACTACCCGAAAAAATGCTCTGATTTTCACGAATAGAATATGTTTCCGGTTGAAAAGTGGATGTAGTTGGTACTTTATTTAGGTCATTTTTCGAATTTCTCAAAATTGACCCTAAGCGTTAAAAAACGAAGAAAGAATGACGAAAAAACAGCATAAGTTTTTAACGAGAATAATTGAAATAATTAAGTAAAAATGTCTGTTATGAAAAATGACGTATTTTTGTTATGTTTTGGTAGTTTTTCCTAACGCCTAGGCTCAATATTCAGTAATTAGAAAAATGACATAAATAAAATACCAACGACATCCACTTTCTAATAGAAAACATATGCTATTCATGTAAATCAAAGCATTATTTGGATAGAAAAAGTATCTAGATATACAAATGCAAAAGGCACAAATTAATGTGAATTCAAAATATTATTCATTACTGATTACGGATTACTCTTATAATCTAAAGTTATTGTTATATGATAATTACCATGAAATAGATAATTACAATAGCTTACATAAGTATATTACTTAAAGATACAAATCGCACCGAAAATTGTAAGATATGAATATACCTATTTAGTTTAGTTTTTCTTAATAAATAAAATAAATATGCAATAATATAAAAATAGTTATATTTTTTAATATTAATTATTATTATTATTATTATTATTGTTATTATTATTATTATTATTATTATTATTATTATTATTATTATTATTATT
>JAIUCT010000008.1:12453780-12527606 GCA_021307375.1 Tetraneura akinire | reverse complement strand
TTATTATTATTATTATTATTATTATTATTATTATTATTATTATTATTTAATAATTCAATAATTTATTAGTCATGTCCGTGGCCTTCACATACCAAAGTATGTTTTGTGTATTTTTTTTATATGATATAATACATAATATAATAATATATTATTATGTATTGATTAAAATGTTTACCTTCATACAGTCTCTACGTTCAATAAAAATGTTCATAAAACCTTTAATACCCAAATCTGACATTACTTGGCTCAGAATCGTAATAATCGCTTAGAATGTAATCATTTAAATTTTAATCAAAATTCAACACTATTCTTTTTAGTCTTGTTTAATTTCCACAACAGTATCAACTCTTATTTTTATACCTACTTTAAACTGCTACAAAAGTTAAATGGTAATTGTGTTATTCACATGTGTTTAAGTTTCAATAAAATAATTGTATCCATTTTATTTAACTCTATTGTAAAGTAATGAGAAATGATAAGATGAGGCAGTGCACGGTATTCAGGTATGAAGTGGATAGTGTTTAACGTAAAGGAAACCACCAAGTAAGACAAACCACAAAATAGAACAAATATATAGCCAGGCACAAAGGCTTGGAACGCAAAAATTTTTTCTAACAAGTTGAAAGACTAAACCAACATTGAAATTATTAAAAAATCAAGAAAATGAATTTTTGATTTATAATTTAAAACACTAATTATTTATATCCATATTAAAATAATCATAATATAATGGGTACCGATCATGGAGTAAATATCGCGAAGGGTCACACGCATAGGCGCAACTAGAGCCTAAATATTGGGGGTGCTAAAATTATGTAACAAAAAATAAACCGTGCCCCACACCACCAAATGCTATTTCTCAATTATTTATGAATCACTATAACAATTCTAAATTTAAACATATTTTATTATCCTAATAAGTAGACATTTACATTTTATATTTTTTCTAGGTTTCATGCAGTATTATCAATTTATTATATGTATTCATAGATTACAATATTATAAGACATTTGAACAAAATAGTTCTAAATAAAACTTTAAAACTTAAAATTGACAGTATTTTAATGTAATTATTATAGTTAGACCTAAAGAAAACAAGGGGTGCTAAATTATAACTCAGGGGTGCTAAAGATCCTCTTGCACCCTCCTAGTTGCGCCACTGGTCACACGAAACCACTGCCTGTCCGCACCAGTATCCGGTTTATGGGGTAGGTATGCTATACCATATAGCCAAATAGGTGCAGTAGCCCATCCTCACAAAAAGTGCCGCAAAGTGGCGCTTGAGGAAGTGAGCGAAGCTTCCACTTAAAAGCTTAAAAGAATAGCAATAGACATAAAACAATAATTATTACTAATTACTATTTACTATATTAATATTTATTCAATAATAATAATTGTTGATAAGATTTATACTGATATGATGGTAGTTAGAATTTTAGAAAATACTTTTTGTTTTCGAAGTTGGTCATAATACATTTTGGTTTTTTCCGATATCTCGATTATTATTATAATTTTTCGGGTGTACATCCTGGCGATACAAACGTCTCATGTCCATGTGGCGGTTTGGATAGCGAATAGCGATCTGACGGCAACACGCGGGAAAACGCATCTGTTTAGAATTGAACATAACGTTACGTGAAATCCGTTCTTGTAAACAAATCGCGGCGTTTTAACAGCGCGCTGAATGGCACCAGATTACGCGACAGTGTACGGTATACCGCACAATAGCAGTGTAAAAAATAAAATGTTTCTTAAGAGATTAAATATTTATCATTGTTGTTTACCTACAAAAGCTATTTTAATAGCAAATATATTTCAGGTAAATCATATGTCAACTATTAATATAATGGTGCGTGTTTCACATTAAAGCCGTAAGCCGTCTTTTGTAAATGCGTAACGGCCTAAAATCTAGGCATCATCCCCGCGAGGCCGCGACTACATAATACGTGGTGAGAACTGTCGTGCGGCGTGTAATGTCCAGCACAATAGGCGTGTTTACGGGGGGGGGCCTGGTAGACACTGCCCACCCGGCGGATTGAGCATCACAAAAAATTGAGCGATGAATTATAAAATATCAGCACAATAAATATTATGATAAAATTTAATAATTATCATTATTTTATAAATAATTTTTAATTTATTATTTTATAATAATAGTTCAACTATTGTTATTATATTGTGTAACTATTGTATTGTTTATACTATTTACTTCAATAATGTTATAATATATCACTTACCAAATGTAAAATCACAATAAACATATTTTTTATATTATGAACGAAGAGGAAAATTTATTGGTTTTACATCATTGTCTTTTTTCTTTTTTTTTTATGTCTGGACACTTGTCTACCCGAAATAATGGTTCGATTTTCACAAAAATGACCATTATATTATGCAATAGAGAAAACGACCAAAAAATGACGAAAAAACGGCATTTTTCAATATTTCACTTTGGCAATTTGAATGTTAGAGACTTGAAAATTTGTTTAGGTAAATACGAGGGTAAATATTAGTTATATTAGGTTTTATAGGTATTCAATAAGTACTATATATACTTGTATATGATAAAATTTTGGAACTGTTACATTAATTTTTCTATTAAATATAGGACTTTAAATATTTCGTAAAATTTTCGTTTCTATTTCTATAATGTTTGATTAAATATTGGCAATTTTCGGTTTAAGGGCATAATAATAATATCCAAATATTAGAAAAATTCCAAGTCTCAATTTTTTTTTTTATAGCTAAATATCTATTTATACTAAATATTAGTAAATATCTTATTAAATAATTAAAATAAAATAAAAACACAATATCAGTATAAAAACAATAGAATTAAGAAATAGTATGATTTTTCATAATAAATATATGAAATATGAATAATATTGAATGAACTGTGATGGAACTAAGTTTCGAAGGGTTTAATTTATTCACTCACGCGCGCACACCGCAAATTACTATGTATTGTATAGACGCGGTAATAGTAACGATCTAGCAACGCGCTCCTAGGGAATTCTTTGATAACGTCATTGACATTTGCCCCTTAAACGAAAATCTTAGACATACAATTATTCTTCTTATTATTTCTCATTACTTTTACAATAAAAATGAATAAAAAAGCCAATAAATGTGAAAAATGTTTTAAAATTTTATTGAAGCTTAAATCCATTTTACTTCAATCAGTTCCAATTAATTGTGAATTATTACATTTAAGATTTTTTTTTTTTTAGCTGTTTAATTATAAAACAAGGGCAGGGATACCGGTGTGGAAGGGATACAGTTGTAAAGAGGATAGTGTTGAAATTTGATTGCAACGATGAATATTGCAATCGAATAATGATTCTGACCGAAGTACTATCAGATTTGGGTATTTAGGTGACTCAATTAGGGGTCTTATGATAAATTATTTATATAAAACGTAGAGACTTTTAAATGTAAAGATTTCAATTGATACATAATATATTATCTGCTGAACTTTGCTCAAAATCATATTCATGAACGTAATGATTTATCATTGCATTCAAATGTTAATAAAATTCAACACTATGCTATTTACACCTGTATCCATGCCACACCAGTATCCCTTCCCTTTTTCGGAAATGTATATAATCTTAAATTATTTATTAATTATATTAATTAATTATTATTAATTTAATCTTGGTGATTTACCACAATTAAAATATACACATTTATTTCCTCTTATTACTGTTGACATACTTTTTATTTATACTTAAAATTATAATGATACAAATATACAATTACAATTTATTGGTTTAAAAATGACCAAAACTTTCAGTACAAATCTAAAGGGACAAAATTCCTAACAATACTGCACAGTTATGAATTAGTTTAATATAATAATAGTTTGGTATAATCGTGTTTGATTGACCAATATTATATTATTCATTTTATTTCATTTATACGATTTTATTATTTTCTGATGCATAATATTTGGTATCTTGACATTTTGGGCATTTTGGGTACTATAGTTTTGTAGTTTTAAAAATAAAGAGAACAACTAAATAAGGAATAACTAAACAATACATATTATAGTCAGTATTAATATTGTATTCAAGTATACATACAATGCGTGTAGTACAAATAATCATTATACAAATATTACAATAAAAAATATAATTAATTACTTAAATAATTTATATATTATGTTTATAAACTAGAATCATTAGAAGGTAGTAAGAATTTTCGTTCATTATATTTTAAATGATTTTATTATAATAATATATGTAATATAATAAGTTTTTGGTCTATGTGTGTATATAAAATGTTATAAGTTATAACACGCATTAAAAAGTAGAAGCGATTATTTTCTAGCAGAACGTATGAGTGTTTGTGTGTGGTAGTGTGTATAATTGTGTATACGTGTGAATAAATAACGTACTTCAAAAATTTAATTGATTTTGGCCGACATTATATAAATAATTAATTAAATCAAATAATAATAAATATGTTCATCTTCTATGGTTCAACAAAATATCAATATACATAATAATATTAGTAATTACCCTTTAGAAATATATAGAATAAATAATACCTATATAAAAACCAACAATGAGTAATTTACTATTTTAAACTAACCTTACCAAATAATAGTTTAACAAAATGTATATACAGTGTCTAAAATAATTACCTAATAATAATTGCAATATCTCAATAAAAAGTAAAGTTTATTGAATTGGGCTATTCAAAATAATTAATTAAACCTTAGACTATGCATTATATAATTTATATATATACTTTAAAAAAAATTAATTTTCATTTTATTAATTATGTGATATTTCAAAAGTCAATTTTAGATTCTGAGCGTAGCGAAGAATATATTGGTTTTACAATGATGTGATGTGTCTTTTTTTTGTTTTTGTTTTTTTTTTTTTTAAGTATGAAGACACTTTTACTACCCGAAATAATGCTCCGATTATCACGAATAGAATATGTTTCCGGTTGAAAAGTGGATGTAGTTGATACTTTATTATTTAGGTCATTTTTCGAATTTCTCAAAATTGACCTTAAGCGGTAAAAAAACGACGAAAAAATAATTATATGAGTTATTGATTTAAAAAAGAATGAAAATCGGATCATTAATTTTAATAGTAATAATGACATAAAACCATAAAAAAGAGACACCATTGTAAATCTAATACAAACTAAAATTCCCTGTGAATCTAAAATTATTTAATTAAAATAAAAATAAATTTTGTAGTTTTGTTTCAATTTTTTTATTTATTTATTTTTTTTTTTTTTTATCATTAAATATTAAAATAAGTAAGGTTGTAGAGTTCCGAATTTTAACTGACGGAACATATAAATTCCTGAACGTATTTTCACGGATCGTATATGGTATATGTCTGCCGTCTGGAATAGTGAAATCCGACAATCAAAAACAATATTTGTCTGGAATTCTGGATAATATTTATCCGACTCCATTGGTTTGGAATCCAAAAATCGTACATTACCGACTTATATTCCTTTTGTCATCACAATATAATAAATATAATAGCTAATACTGCAATGGAACTGATACGTGTCAAAGAGGATATTGCTGAATTTTGATACTAATTTGAATACAATAATAAACCATCGCACTCAAAAATATGATTTTGAGATATGTACTGTCAAATATATTATATCGAAATAAAATTTTTCAAAATTATTAATACAATAATACCTAATTTAAAACGTATAAATATTTATTTACATTTGGATTTTAATGACAGAGTTCTAAGAATTTAATACATTATAATATATGGAGTATATATGAACACCCAATAATGTGTCTCTAAGCTCATTATAAATACCTAACCATAAAAATATAAAATTCATAAATGAATCTCCTAAATGTACATATCTGACAGAACTTCGATATAAATGGTTTTTTCGAAAACGATAATAATTTATCATTACAATCAAATTTTATTCCAAATTCCATATTATACTTTTTAGACCTGTATCCCTTCCACAGCAGTATCAGCTTTTCGTTTTACACAATAAACAGTTATAAAAATATATGGTATAAATAGTATTCACAATTATTTAAAACTGAATTCAGTAATATTTATTTGTTCAATGAAATTTTCATAATTTTGTCAATTTAATTGAAAATTATTGTGAAATATTGAGAAATAATAAGAACGATCTTTATATAAATTCTTTTTACAAAAAAACTATAAACTGCAATAAAAATGATTCAGTCTTGGATTGTTTCTAATTTTATGGCAATAAGTTCAATAATATGCAAATATATTTCAATAAAATAATCAGGTTAAAACTTGAAATTGTCCATTTTATCAAACAAAAACAACAATTTTAGGAAATATTCATACCTAGTTCTAGATTTTCTTTAAAAAATATTATAAGCATTGAAAAATTTATCACGTACTATTATAGTACATTCAATAAATTTTAAAACCAATATTGCATAAGTATTTAACGAGAATAATTGAAATAATTATGTAAAAATTTCTATTATTGTGAAAAATGACGTATTTTTGTTATTTTTTTATTAGTAATTAGACAAATGAACTAAATAAAATACCAACGACCATCCACTTTCCAACAGATGACATATGCTATACCCTATTTGTGAGAAATATTTTCGCAGAAAAAATATATACACACACAAAAACAAAAGGGACAAATAATTGTGAAACCAATATATAATTCATTTCCCTCAGAATCTAAAACTATTATACTATAATAATACAATGAAATATATAATTATAAGTGTATAAAAAAATATAATTGACAATTTGACGTTTTTACTTAAAGATAAAGAAAATGAAGAGAGGCGTAAGAAATGAATATAATTATACTTATATTATATATTAATAATATTATTATTATAATATAGTATTATTTTATTGTAGTTTTTTGTGAATTATTATTTGTATTTACGTTTTTTTTTTTTTTTTTTAATACTATTTAATGTATACAAAGCAGGAAGGGAAAGGATATAAGTAAAAAGAAGATAGTGTTGAATTTGGATTAAAATTTGAATGTAATGATAAATAATTACATTTTAAATATGATTCTTAGCGAAATACTGGCAAATTTTGGTATTTAGATTAGATACACATTTATAGGAGTCTTATGATGAATTATTTATATTGAACGTATAGAGACTTATAAATATAAACATTTTAATCCGTAGATATTATCTGCTGAATATCACTCAAAATCGTTTTCACAAATGTAATTATTTGACATTGCACCCAAATGTTAATTAAAATTCAACACTATCCTATCTACAACTGTATCCTTTCCACACCAGCATCCCATCCTTTGCTTTTTTTTAACATAAACATTGTAAATAATGCATGTAATATTAAAATTAATTTGAATCTCAGATCAAAAACCTTTTACCTAATGCTAATATTTATCAGTGTATTTAAATTTTAATCAAAATTTAACACTTTCCTCTTTATAATTGTATCACTTACACGGTCACAGTTATACTTATACAGCAGTATAAGCTCTTTTTATATTAATCATTATTTTAAAAATATTAAGAAGTAATAAGTAGTAGCATAGGCGCAATTTGGGGGGACTTGAAGGGGCTAAGCCCCCTCAAAATCAGCCATAGCCCCCCAAAAATGTTTGCAAACTATGACAATAGTTCTAATATTCTAATATTTTATAATTAAATATTTTCGTGATGTAATTCTATAACATATCTATGTAATTTTTATTTTTAATAATTAGGGATTAGAAGCGTCGATTTTCATTCTCTGTCTAACACACATAAAATATAGGGATTTAGAACCTAACGTTTTCTACTTCCAACGTTACGATTGATCTAGTATTTTAGTTATGCGATAAGGGATCTGAAAACGGATTTGAATTCGTTAGAAAATCTACTTTAGATCTATTTCCCCACTTTTTTCATTTTTTTGTCCTAAATTCTTCAAAAATTGAATATTTATATATTTTAAATAAAATTTGTTTCAACAACAATGAGAAGAAAATTGCATCGTGTCTAACACACGTTAGACAGAGAAAGAAAGTCGACACTTCGGGTCTCCTTAATAATTTAAATAAGTTTTTATTTTATTAATATTTAATAAATAAAATGAACTAATAAAATATATAAAATTAATTACATTTTGTCTGATAAATAATTTATGCACTTTTTACTCGCTGATAATATTTTAATATAAAAATGTAATATGTATTCACTATTCATTATATATTTAATTATGTATATGTATATATATGTAAAAATACATACATGATATGAATAAAAAAAAATATTGTTTTTATATTGTGATAGGTTCTTAAAATTTAATTCAGCCCCCCCCCCAAAATGTTCACCCTAATTGCGCCTATGAGTAGTAGGTACCCTTATATTGATTCTTAGATTTACGATTTCACTGAAAAATTCAATTTGAAACATCTATGAAAATGAATTAAACTGTCAAATTTTATATTTTGGTAACATTTCAATCTATGTGTGAGCATGCTACAATAAATTTTCCATTCTGTAAAATTTAAAATTTAAAATTTTATCGAACATTTAAAAGTTAAAAACTTGAATTTTAAGAAATATTCAAAGTTCTATATTTTTCAAAGAATTAACGTAACCATTCCAAAATTATATTACGTTTATAAAGTGTCTAACTAAAATATCCATTGAAGTCTTTAATTGTACAGTAGTACGTAAAATAATGATAAACTAGGTATCATAAGTATTTTAAATTCAATAAATACAAAAGATGTTTTATATATCTTTTATATCGTTGTTTGTTTATATGTATTTACAATTTTTAAGTATTAGTATAAATTAGTTTATATAAATGAAAATGTCAAAAAAAAAACATGAATTAGAAAATAGAATAAGGAATCTTGTTGAATATTCCTTAATCTCCCATTTTAGATTCCGTTCCATCTCAGTACATTCTACTAGTATTCAAATGGGCAATTATAGAATATTATTAACTTAATGTATTAATTATTGTTTCTACAGGCCAGAATTTTGAATTAGAGGAACAGAACTCACCAGGTAAATAAATCTAACTAATAATTGTCATAAAACAAAGTTATAGGTATTTAATTTTGATATTTTAGTAAAATCAATATTTAAAGTATTTATATAGATTCTTCATATTATATTTCAATATTTTACAATAATGTTAAATAAAATTGACAACATTTTTTTAAAAATTTCATTGAAGGTCAAATACATTTTACTTAAGTCAGTTCTAATTAATTGTGAATTATTACATTTACGTATTTTTTATAGCTTTTTAATGTATACAAATCGAGGGAAGGTATACTGGTGTGGAAAGAATACAGGTATAAAGAAGATAGTGTTGAATTTTGATTAAAATTTGAATGCAATAATAAATCATAACATTCGAAATATGATTCTTAGCGAAGTACGGGCAGATTTGGTTATTTAGGTGACTCATTTAGTGGTCTTATGATAAATTATTTATATTGAACGAAGAGATTTATAAATGTAAAAATTTCAATCAGTATAGATATTAGGTATCTGCTGATTTTCACTTAAAATTTTCTCGAATGTAATTATTTATCATTGTACCCAAATATTAATTAAAATTCAACACTATCCTCTCTACACTTGTATCCCGATCACACCAGTACCTATTCCTTCCTTTGCTTTTTTTTAACATAAACATTGTAAATAATGCATGTTATAATAAAATTGGTTTGAATTGGATCTAAATCCCTTTTTCGAATGCTAAGATTTATCAGTGTATTCAAATTTTAATCAAAATTTAACACTTTCCTCTTTACCTATGTATCACTTACACAGTTATACACATAGTCGCAAATTGGGGGGGGGGCTTGAGGGGACTTAGCCCCCCAAATATCATTATAGCCCCCAAAATTTTTTTAATAATCTTTAATAATGATAAACTAGGTATCATAATTATTTGAAATGCAATAAACACAAAAGATGTATTATATATCTTTTATATTGTTGTTTGTACCTACGACCTACCTATGTATTTACAATTTTTAAGTATTAGTATAAATTATTTTATATAAATGAAAATGTCAAAAAAAAAAAAAAAAAAACATGAATTAGAAAATAGAATAAGGAATTGTGTTGATGTTGAATATTCCTTAATTTCCACTTTTAGTCTACGTTCCATCTTAGTACATTCTACTAGTATTCAAATGGGCAATTATAAAATACTATTATTTTATTATATTAATTAGGTATTGTTTATACAGAACAACATTATAAATCAGAGGAAGAGTTATAATTTATAACTTATAAGCTCTAATAAATCTGTTTATTTATTTAGTTTCTCATGCTAATCGTGAAATGATCGATGAAGGTAAAAAATAATTAGTTAATTTTTATTAGTTATTATAATTATGAATTATAAATCAATATTTAGATTTGTACACTTTAAAAGTATAGTAATTCAATAATGATAAACCATCATAAGTATTTCAAATTAAATAGATACTGAATTTTATTATATATATTTTTTTTATTTTTATATTTTTGATATTTATATATCTTCATATTATTGTTTGTATACGAGTATATTTATTTACCAATTATAACCATAGGAAAAATGATTTTAAATAAAAGAAAATGTCAAAAAAAAAAAAAAAAAAAACAAACATGAATATACCTTAATCTCTCCGTTTAGATTACCATGTTCCAATCTCAGTACATTCTACTAGTACCTATTCAAATGCGCAATTAAAAAATATTGTTTTATTATATTAATTATTGTTTGTACAGATATTGATGAAATAAGTGAAGGGTGAGTAAATTTAACTAATAATTGTAATATAATAGATTAATAGGGTTCATAATATTAAAGCAAATTTACATTTTTAGATTATATGCGATTCTGAGAGAAGCGAAGAATGTATTAGTTTTACAATGATGTGTGTTTTTATTTATTTTTTTCTGTCTGAAGACACTATTACTACCCTAAATAATGTTCCAATTTTACTAGTATTCAAATGTGCAATTAAAATATGTTATTTATTTTATTATAATTTTAATTATTGTTTGTACAGATTTTGAAGATTTAGGTAAGTAAATTTAACTAATAATTATTGTAATATAATAAGGTTCATAATATTATAGCAAATTTACATTTTTAGATTTTATGCGAAGCGAAAAATGTACCTATTAGTTTTTCAATGAAGTGTCTTTATTTATTTTTTTCTGTCTGATGACACTTTTACTACCCTAAATAATGCTCAGATTTTCACGAATAGCATATTTTCCTGGTGGAAATAGGATGTAGTTGGTACTTCATTAGGTCATATTTCGAATTTCTCAAAATACTCTATGAGATATAAAATGACGATAAAACGTCATATTCACAAAAGCTAATTTCGACGAATTCGATTTAAATATTTCAAGATAACTCAGTACCTACTCATGCTATTTTATAGTTAGAGACGTGAAAAGTTTATTGGGTGTTGAGTCAACACTGTTGACATATGTGTTATATATAAGTAATAAGTGATAAAATTTTGGAACCGTTACGTTAATTTTTCGACAAAATATAGGACTTTTAATATTTCGTAAAGTTCTCGTTTTTATGTTTTGATAATATTGGCAATTTTGGGCATTAAGGTCTGAATATTTTACTGAAGAATACTTATTAGTTTATTACTTAATAGCATATCAAAATATTAGAAAAATCCCAAGTCTCAATTATTTTTTATAGCTGTTTAAAGTTGATATTTTTAGTTTAGACGAAAATATTTGAATTAATACTAATATTCCTCTTATTATTTCTCTATAATAAAAATTAATAGAAAAGCCTTAAAATTTGTAAAATTTTTTTGAAGCTTACTAACATATTATATCTTAATGTATTTTCAAAATATTAGGAAAATCAAGACTCATTGTATATATAAATATATATGTTTGTTTAAGTTTGGATTTGCAGTAAAATCAATATTTAAATTATTTATATGGATTTTTTTTTATTACAATATTTTACAATAATGTTAAAAAAATTAAAAAATTAACAAAACTTTTTAAAATTTTATTGAAGCCTAAATACATTTTACTTAACTCAGTTCCAATTAATTGTGATTTATTATATTTACGATTTTTTTTTATAACTGTTTAAGTTATTAAAAATAAGAGCTGATACTCCTGCTGCAGGGATTCAGGTGTGCAAATCGTAGTGTTTAATTTTAATTAGAATTTGACTGCAATGATAAACCATTGGATTCGAAATAATTATCTTGAGTGAAGTTCTGTCAGATATAGGCATTTAGGTGACAAGGGATTTTATGAGTAGGTACCTATTTATATTGAACTTAGAGATTTGAAAATTGTAGTGTTTATTTATGTACTACAAATATCGCCTTATGTGTGATAATTGATAAAATTTTACGTTTAAAATATTTAATAAAGAATGTCTAAATTTTAATCAATACCTACATTGTCTGACTGAACTTCGCTCAAAATCGTTTTTTCACATGCGATGGTTCATCATTGCATTTGAATTCTAATAATTAAAATTAAACACCTACGTTTTGCATACCTGTATCCCTGCGGCAGGATAAATAAAAAAACAATATGGTAATCTACAGGCGCGTATCCAGAAAAATTTTATGGGGGGGGGGGGGGGGTTAAATTTTTTAAACGTTTTGCAATCATAATTAATGTTTATGATTCGGTTTCAGAACTTTGTCAAATATTGTGAAATAAGAAATTAAATCAAAATATAAAGACATTGAGAAAAGACCGATAATACGAGTATTAAAACATATATTATTGACGATAGTTAATAATGAACATTAGATATTTTTGTATGGCTACACAATGCATTGTTTGACTATACAGGCAATCATTAATCATGACCTATGTGTACAATTTTCACTAAAATCAATAAATTATTACTATCATTGACAGTTAATACAATTTTATTCAATTGAAATTCCAAAATCATCAAAAATATAATTAGTATATCAATTCAATTATTTAATATTAAAGTTTGTACCTACATATCTTCTTTATAATATATTTATAATATTTTCTTTATATATATATATATACTATAAAAAATCGGGTCATGGGGGGGGCTTCTAACCCCCCCCCCCGTGGATACGCCACTGGTAATCTAATCGTTTTCCATTATATTTAAATATTGTAAAAATCATGCTGTTTTGTTTAACATTATTATAATTTATTTATGCCTAATATATAATATTTGAATATTATTTGACATTGCTATTAAATAAATTTAATTGATACTTTATTAACATTAAATAAAATAATTTTTAATATTAATAGATTATTGGTTCAATCCTATGAGTAACCAGCTGAAGCAATTATATTTAAAATATATAAAAATAAATTGTTTTATTTATAAATGTATTGTATAATTTTATTGCAATGATAATAAAAAGATTGAAAATTTTAATTAGTTAGGTACATTAATTTAAAATAATTATAAATAATTTATATTAATATATAACATAATTAAATATATAAATAAAAAAAAAATATGATAATCGTTTTCCATTATATTTAAATATTGTAAAAATCATGCTGTTTCGTTTAACATTATTATAATTTATTTATTAAATAAATATTATTGATATTATAATTAATATTTCTAATTCAAAAATTTAATATACCTACCTATGTCATAATTGAATACATTATTGTAACATTCCTATGTTATATATAAATTACAATCTAAATCATCAGTGTATCTTATAGTGGGATACTTTACCAATTTTTAGATTATAAATGAAGAATAAAAATTGATTTTACAAACATATGTCTTTTTTTTTTTAGTTTGCTTGTAAACACTTTTATGAAATAATGCTCCGATTTTCAAAACTAGCGAGTAGAGAATATTGTCTATTTGTACTTCATTAGGTCATTTTTCGAGTTTCACAAAATTAAACATATTCGATAGGAAAAACAACCAAAAAATGACAAAAAAACAATTTTTTTTTATAGATGTTTAAAGTTGATATTTTTAGATAAATTGAAAATCTTAGTATCCATACAAGTATTATTCTTATTATTTCTCAATACTTTTACAGTACAAATTAATATAAAACTCAGAAAATTTGGAAAAGTATACTGATATATATCTTAATATATTTCCAAAATCTTAGAAAAATCTCAAGTTTCCATTTTTTTATAGGTGTTAAAGTTGAAATTTCAGTAAAATCATTATTTAAAGTATTTTTAACACATCCACAGCAGTATCAACTTTTTTTTTTAATATATGTTTTTAATTTTGATTATTTAAATATTAAAAGACAAACGTAGCTACATTTATTAGAAATAAGATGTACTTAGGTCAACAATTTATTTGGTAATCATAATTAAAAAATGATCAAATTAGAAATATTTATAAATATAGTGAAGATGAAATATCACCAGTGTTAGCTACAGACTAGAAAAGTATTTAAGAGCCACGTAATTACTATTGATTAATTGATTAAAAATAGTTTCGCGTATTATAACACAATTACAAATATAACAATTTCAATTATGTTATATAATTGTGTTATATAATTTGTTATATTATTATGTTATAGATTAGGTGTTATCGTACATTGATCTATTTAAATATATCAAATAATCTTCCTTCCATAGAGCTGGAAAACCCTAAATAAATAGTGAAACGTAAAAGTAAATAGTACAACAAACTAATTAAATATATTATACATTTTTAAATTAAAAACTGAATTATATTAAAAAAACAATATATGTTTAATAAATGTTTTAAATTACTAACAAAATGCATCAACATATTTAAATAAATGCCAAAGAATTTTAAACCTTTAAAATTCAATATTGGCAACGTATAAAATAAATAATTCATAGAGTCGAACAACCATCAAACATATATATATATACACAAAATTTAGTTCATAATAATCAGTAATCTTTATTATCATCAATCTCTTCAGGGCCCACGTCTTCATCATCAAATTCAACTTCTTCAGCTGTTGCTTCCTAAAAACGAATGTTTACAGAATTACATTGGACATTTTATAAAAATAAAATTATATATTATATATTATTACTTATTAGTTATTAGTAATGCTAAATTAATATACTATATAAAATATCTATATAAATAATTTTATATTTTAATAATTTATAATGTAATAATTATAAAGAATCAGTAAACACATTATTAATCTTAATACCTGATATTGTTGGTATTCAGATACTAAATCATTCATATTGGATTCAGCTTCAGTAAACTCCATTTCGTCCATACCCTCACCTGTGTACCAATGCAAGAAAGCCTTACGACGGAACATAGCTGTAAACTGTTCAGAAATTCGTTTGAATATCTCTTGAATAGCAGTAGTATTACCAATAAATGTTGCAGACATTTTAAGACCTCTGGGTGGTATATCACACACTGCAACTTTCACATTATTAGGTATCCATTCTACGAAGTACCTAAAACAAATTAATTTACGATATATACTATACATTTTTTGGGAACAAATAATTTTTAACTGCACATACCCCGAATTCTTGTTCTGAATATTTAACATTTGATCATCCACTTCTTTCATAGACATTATACCTCTAAATATGGCAGCTACAGTTAAGTAACGACCATGCCTAGGGTCACAAGCAGTCATCATGTTCTTAGCATCAAACATCTATTAAACAACAATAAACTGTTGATATACATTTTAATTTAACATACAATTATTTCTAGTTATATACTTGTTGGGTGAGTTCTGGTACTGACAAAGCTCTATAAGACTGACTACCTCTGGCAGTAAGTGGAGCAAATCCAGGCATGAAGAAATGTAATCTTGGGAAAGGCACCATATTGACAGCCAGTTTTCTTAAGTCAGCATTTAATTGACCAGGAAACCTGAGACATGTTGTCACTCCAGACATAGTCACCTATAAATAATAATAACATTTCTAATTAATTAGAAACATCTAATTATTAATAAATATTGACTTACTGAAACCAAATGGTTAAGATCACCATATGTTGGTGAGGTTAATTTCAGAGTTCTGAAGCAAATGTCATACAAAGCTTCATTATCAATACAAAATGTTTCATCTGTATTTTCTACCAATTGATGGACAGACAATGTAGCGTTATAAGGTTCCACAACAGTATCTGATACTTTCGGAGATGGCACCACACTGAACGTGTTCATTATACGATCAGGATATTCTTCTCGAATTTTAGATATCAGTAAAGTGCCCATACCAGAACCAGTTCCACCACCCAAAGAATGAGCAAGTTGAAATCCTTGTAGGCAATCACAGTTTTCAGCTTCACGACGTACCACATCCATAACGGAATCCACTAACTCAGCACCTTCTGTGTAATGCCCTTTAGCCCAGTTATTACCTGAAAAGGAAATCATTTTTTTTTAACTATCTGTTATATAAAATTATATATATAATAATAATAATTTAATAGTTTAAAAACTTTATACCTGCACCGCTTTGTCCAAAAACATAATTATCAGGTCTGAATAGTTGTCCAAATGGTCCAGAACGAACAGAATCCATTGTACCCGGTTCTAAATCTACTAGAATAGCTCTAGGAACATACTTTCCATCTGTAACACAAATATTTTATTAATCACTTACGTTCCTTGTATAATGATTAAAATTAATATTTCTTACTGGTGCTGGCTTCATTGTAATATACATTGATTCTTTCTAATTGTAAATCGTTGTCACCATGATAAACTCCACATGGATCGATTCCATGTTCATCCGAAATTATCTCCCAAAACTAAAAATTTATAATCATTTTTCATTCAAATATAATATAGTTATATGAATTACAAGCAACCTACCATAAATATTTATGAAAGGAAACTAAAGTATAGAACTATAGACTATAGGTAACATATTGTTATTATATTTTACATAGTTATCAATTTATTATATTGTGCCATTATGGTAAATGGTAATGTTTTATATTCAATAAACATAAATTGGAAAGATTATTACACAGACATACAAAATTATTAACTTTATACAAATATGAAACAAGTAGGTACTTAAGATTAAAAATGTATATTTATATTTACCTAACTAATAATAATTATTATATCTAATATACAATAGTATATAATAATAGTCTCATAACTATTATATCTAACAGAAAATGTGCATTATATAAAATGTACCAAACTAAAATTTTATATAAAGGCATATTATGATGCATAATATTCGTATTGAATATTTTTAACTGATCGTTATATTTGGGTTTATATACCTATCATAAATATTACGTATGTTGTATGCAATATATCACCTCAGATTATACTTAATTTATGTTTATTTTATTTTACTTTTAATTAATAATATTAATGAATAATTTATGGATATATTTGGATATACTAAAATATAATAATATGCATTTGTAATTTTAGATTTTGAGCGAAGCGAAGAAACATATTGGTCTTATAATGCGTGTCTTTTTAATACAGGTATATGAGTATATAGGTAGACTTTTTCTGTCGAAAATAATACTCCGATTTTTACGAATAGCATATATTTCGGTTGGAAAGTGGATGTAGTTGGTAGGTACTTTATTTAGGTCATTTTTCGAATTTCTCAAAATTGACGCTAAGCGGTAGAAAAAACGACGAAAAAATGATGAAAAACGGCATTTTTTACGAAAATTAAAATTTCGACGAATTCAATATCAATATTTCACGATAACACGGGCAATTTAAAAGTTAAAGACTTGAAAATTTTATTGGGCATTTACACAGGTACTATATAAATGTGGTAAAATTTTGGAACCGTTACTTTAATTTTTCTACAAAATATAAGACTTTGAATATTTCGTAAAATTCTCGTTTTTATGTATAGGTATAATGTTTGATAAAATTGGCAATTTTTGGTATTAAGGTCTGAAAACTTTACTGAAGTATATACGTATACATACATATTACTCAACATTATATCAAAATATTAGAAATATATCTAGTCTCAATTTTTTTTTTTATAGCTGTTTAGAGATGATATTTTTAGTTTAATCGAAAATATTATTAATAAAATGACGAAAAGAAGGCAATATCTGACTGAACTTCTATCAGAATCGTTTTTCGAATGTTATTATTTCATTCAAATTCTAATTAAAATTAAACACTATGATTTGCATACCTATATCTCTGCAGCAGGAGTATCAGCTCGTCTTTTTATTTTTGAATATAAAGGAAGTGAATAATGTATTACTTTGACCCGAGCTTTTACAATGATGTGTATATCTTTTTTATTTTTAATAATTTGTATATGAACACTTTTATTACCAAAAAAAAAAAAATGGTTCGATAGAGAATATTGTCTATTGATATTTTATTTAGGTCATTTTTCGAATTGCTCAAAATTGAAATTATGCCATATATTTTTCAAGAAAACTTAATTTTTAAGGGGGATGTCCAGTCATAAATAGTGTGTTTTCATGATCAGAGATCGCGGGTCGAACGATTTGTACCACTACTCCTTCCCAATCTTTAATAGAAAATATATACTGACAACCACGATTTAAGATAGACATCCCCCTTAACAAAATCGATTTCAATATTTTACTATAACTCAGGGAATAGAACTTAGATTTGAAAATTTTATTGAATGTCAAATTCACATAGGTACTATATATATATTATATTACATTATATTATATATATAGGTATATATATATATATATGTACCTATATGAATATATGATAAAATTTTGGAACTGTTACATTAATTTTTCTATAATATATTGAACTTTGAATATTTTCTATAATTCTCATTTTTATTTCTATATTTGATAAAATTTGATTTTTTAATTTAAAGGTCTGAAAATTTTATTGGAATTCTAAATTTATTGCTTGACGTATTACCAATATATGTGTTAGAAAAATCCCAAGTCACAATTTTTTTATAGCTAAAAGTTGCTACTTTTAGTGTAATCGAAAATCTAAGAATCCATATAAGAATTCTTATGATTTCTCAATATTTTTACAATAATATTTATTAAGGACAAACATTTTCTAAATTTTAATGGAGTTCATATATAAAATATAATATAATACATATTGCTTAACTCAGTTCAAAATTACTTTAAATTTACAATTACAATATTTTTTTATAGCTGTTTAAAGTATAAAAAGAAGAGCTAATACTGCTGTGGAAGGAATACAGGTGTAAAGGGGATAATGTTGAATTTTGATTTAAATTTTGATGTAAGTACCTACTTAATACTCGTATGTAATGAAATTAAACATTTTAATCAATACACTTCATACTCAGAATCGTTTTTTCGAACGTGATAATTTATCATTGCATTCAAATTTTAATAAAAATTCAACACTATTGTTGATTGTACAAGATCCTCTTGGCATCTGTATCCTTTCCACATCAGTATCAGCTTTTATTTTTTAGATTTTTTTTGTTACTTTTTCTTATTTTCATGGATGATAAGTTGAAAGATATAAATTGTTTTAGTAGTGTCATAATAATACAAAGGTTGAGAAACACTGATCTAATATATCAACTAATATATTAAATTTACGATTATTTGTTTTAAATATATTACAGTATTGTTCATAAAAAAGCTTCAATTATACTCGTAATTTAAGCCATAATTATTTGGTAGGTATTCTAATCAGTAATCAATATGTCTGAACTCTGAAGCCAATAAACTACCTATTAGCTACCTATTAATTTCCTAATTCATGAAGTTATTGACTATATCTCCAAACACATTACAAATTAATATATGTGATAATATAATATTATAAAAAAACATAAACTCATAACCTATTTTAAATAATTCAAATTAATTATTATTAAGAAACATGAACAAATTAATAGAATTATTTTACATAGGTAAATACATATGTATCCAAATTAAAAATTCGTTAATTTATCGAAAAAAAAATGGAACTGTTTTCTTTTGTTTTCGCGGTTTTAAAAACCTTCTAAGGTTTTTAATGTTAAAAAAGAAAACCAATCGAAAATTGAGTTTTAACTTAATACATAGTATATAGATAATAATTATAATGCATGGTTCATTAGTTTCTGAACTAAATCAATAATAAATAAATACGATATTTTTAATTATGTAGATTGTAGATAATATTATTCCAAAAAATAGAAATCTAAACATAATACTATAACGTAAGTTATAAACCTATAGTTTAAATATGTTCGTAGCCTAGTAGTATTCAGTACCTACTGGAGTGTTTAATGTAATATTAAAAAAAAAAAATTACCTACCTAAAAAATTGCCGCTATACTCTTTACACGAATATACAGAGGATACGTTTATATGCATATTAGAATAATTGTGAACACGTGTTAAAACAACCGATAAGCCTGAAATTGTTATTACTATAATAACATAATGTAAAGGTAAATATTAATATAACGACTTCGTTGTGGTAAATAACATTTAGGCATTCCTCACACTGAACTAGACGTTAAAAATATATATATATATATTTTTTTTTTACGTTTAAAATATTAAAATACGACATGTTGAGACTGTCGTTGAAACCTTCCCGTGCGGCAATAATCAATTGACGATTTCTCATAATAGATTGTCTCAATAGAAAAAAAACAAAAGAAATAATGAAAAACGCATATTATATATAGGTACTATCTAAACGGTATAAAATTCACTATGCCATACGACATTTTTTTTCGGTCGTCGATTTTCCGTGGACCGTCGCCAATGAGACTCATATGAAACATAAGAGATATCGTGTCCGAAATAATATATACGAATAGTTATAAAGATACGTGTCACCGGACCTTATACGACCAAATTGAAAATGTCGTGCAATACGATATAATATTATGTGCCTGGACGCCTCTAAAAATATATACTAAGAAGAGGACTTTTGGAACGATACCAATAGCATTACGTATATTATTATGTTATTCAATATTATATTATCACAAGCGGACTTCCATAATTACGAGAAGAGAGAAAAAATTATTAAAAGACTCGTGGTGACACGTTTCACGTAGGTGTATATCACCGATAAAAATAATTAATGCAATACCCAATTACTAATTAGTTATTAAATAATAATACGTAAATAACATAATTAACGCGGTTAAATACATATAGGTACATGCATAGGCGCAACTAGGGGGGCGCAAGAGGGTCTTTAGCACCCCTGAGTTAATATTTAGCACCCCTTGTTTTCTTTAGGTCTTATTATAATAATTACAGTAAAATACTGTCAATTTTAAGTTTTAAAGTTTTATTTAGAACTATTTTGTTCAAATGTCTTATAATATTGTAATCTATGAATATAATAAATTGATAATACTGCATGAAACTTAGAAAAAATATAAATTGTAAATGTCTACTTATTAGGATAATAAAATATGTTTAATTAGAATTGTAATAGTGATTCATAAAGACATAAATAATTGGGAAATAGCACTTGATGGTGTGGGGGCACGGTTTATTTTTTGTTAGGTACATAATTTTAGCACCCCCAATATTTAGGCTCTAGTTGCGCCTATGGGTACATGCATGATTGGAATACATGAAAAATTGTAATGTATAATAATATATAAATATCAAATATTTACGAACGATCGAATCGAAAAAATATGTTAAATAGTAGTTACCAATAATAATAATAATAATAATAATAATAATAAAAAAAAAAAAAATAGATGATAGTACTGTGAATGGGATACAGGTGTAAAGAGGATCGTGTTGAATTTTGAAAAAAAATTTTCGAAAAACGATTATGAGCTAAGTAAAGTCAGATTATAATATACGTATGTATAATGTATATTGATTACAATTTTTACATTTTTATTAAAAAAATATAACTAATAGATACTTATATTTACATTATATTTCAACGTAAGAGTTCCAAAATTTTATGACATATGTTAAGTACATTTATGTAAACACCCAATAAAATTTTTGAAGTCTATCTAATTTCAATATAAATACCCATATCTAGGACCTTCGCTGAAAATGTTTTTTTTTATGCGATCATTTATCACTATTCATTACATTCAATTTTTAATTAAAATTCAACACTATCCACTTTACACCTGTATCCCTTCCATAGCAATATCAGTTGTTATTTATATACTTCAGCTATAGAAATTTTTTTTTAAATTTTTAGTCAATTTTATTTAACATTATTTTAAAATATTAATAAATAATAATAAGTATCCATATAAATATTATAAATATCAACTTTACAGCTATAAAATAATTGAGATTTGGAATTTTTCTAATATTTTGGAAGTACGTAATATGTGAGTATACTTCAGTAAAATTTTCAGACTTGAAAACCCAAATTTGTCACTTTAATTAAATATCATATAGATAAAAACGAGAATTTTTTAAAGTTCTATATTTTATAAAAAAATGATAAATGAATATAACGTTTCCAAAATGTGTCAAATTATTAAGTTCAATATTCCCTGAGTTATCGTTAAATATTGAAATCGATTTCGTCAAAATTTCAATTTCCGTGAAAAATCCCATTGCATTTATATAGTAGTTTTTTCAATAGCGTAGGCTCAATTTGAGATATTCAAAAAATAACCGGTACATTTAGTACCAACTAAGTACATCTACTTTTCTACCGGAAACAAAAATTATTGATGAAAATTGGAGCATTATTTCGGGTAGAAAATGTGTTTAGTCATAAAAAAAAAAGGACATACATCATTGCAAAACCAATACATTTTTCGCTTAGTTCAAAATCTAATACATATACTTAATCATAATAAATATTATATATAAATACAATTGCCCAAACATTCAAACAGATTTAACACCTACAAATTGATATAACAAACCATTAGATAATCGATTGATTAAACAATAATTATTTAGATGGATACAGTATAAAGTATAATAATTCAGATTTCAGAGTATTAACGAATAACGGATAAAAATTAAAAATACGAGTAAAGTAGGTATCTACGATGATGTACCTTCTACCATCTACCGTATTAGGTTTGCCTGATTTACACGATTATCAATAAACCCGAAGAATTTCAAATAATAATAAAATGGTATTTAATATTTTTATTATTATATTCATGTACCACGGTACCAAACTACCAACTGGCAACTACCTAGGTTCTATCAGGGCTTATTCTAAAGCGCAGTTGGGCCTATTTTGCGTAATTGGAAATTCAAAATACGCATTTGATAATCGATATTTGTGCAGTTGATTTTCCTATATGTGTGATTAATTAATTTATAATCTTATGGAAATAATAAATTATAGCAAAAAATTAAATTCGTAATTTAATATAATATAATTTTGTTTCGTATATATATATAATTATTTTATAAGTAAAATATATACTGAATTTCTATACAGCCATAGAATTTAATTGTTAACAATACACAGTATTTCTTTTACAGTTCATGTTTTATTTTAAGCTTCTCGATTGTATTAGTAAAACCGGTCACACGCGTACGTCGCGTTTTTCTTATTTCAAAACTATTTTTATCTGTGATATTGAAATAGATTAAAGAACAACAATTTGTTCAATTCGAGTGACGGAGTGCAATTGGAAGAACGTCGATAATACTCGTAGTATAATATTTGTATATTATTTCGACGATTTTTTTTTTTATAAATAAAGAACAAATACGTATAGTGTATTTATTAATATATAATTATACATATTATATTTTATTAAGTAGTAAATTATTTATTTATTTATTTATTTAATTATATACTTAAAAAATTAATTAATCAGCTATTTATTAGCCTTAGCTAATAGTCCAGATTATAAAGTAAGTTTTAATATTATGAATTTATTTGTGATATTATTATTTTAGCATTATTATAATTAATACTTAGGTATAGGAGTATAAATAAGCGTATGTACTTAGATATATAAATTTCGGTCAAATTAAAATCTATGTTAATTGTTTATATGATCGCGGCGTCGCATCGTGTATGACATGGTAAATTGTATATACGAGTACAATTACGAGTGTTCCAATTTCTTATGTAAACTATTGGTATATTATTTATTATTTAATATAATATTATTATCACATTGTGCGTCTGCACATATGATGGACGGTGAATTTTATCATACAATTTGGACAACTACGAAATGGTTACTTTTATTATCCAATCATAGAACGTTTAGCGCTAGCCGTCGATCATTTGTGTGCACGAGTACGGTGCGTTCTTATTCTGAAAATAGTATAGAAACAAATTTGTGTGATATTTTAATACTATTTAGGTAGCACAGTGTTATTTATTAATTTATATTAGGTATTATAAATTAATTTAATTTTTTTCCTTAGGTTATGGATAAAAAACATAAAAATTATTTAACCAATTGGTTATCATCAGTTAGCCCTCCTTCTCCTTGCCAACCAATAACTACTGCCTCAATCAATACAAAAATTACAATTACTATAAGCACTGTTAATGTTACTAAAACTTCATCAGTTATTTCAACTCCCAGCTTACCTATTGTAACAAATAATTCTAAAACGTTCGAACATATGCATAAAAACGGAAAACATTACATTAAATGTATTGCTTGCAATAAATATCCTGATATTGTAAAAATACATTCTAAAAAGTTACAAATACCAAAAATGACCCAAGATCTTGGTGCTTTGTTCAGACAAGAAATAATCGATAACCACTTACAACAACCATATCACACGATCAGTATGAAAATGTTACGCCTTTCTACGTTGCCTAATTCTTTAATTCAACAATCTACCCAAATAGGCCGTGCTATTTTAAAGTCTAATGAAAAAATTGCGAATAGAATTGGTTCTTTAATGATACATACGTATGGGGATGCTAAAAAATTAACTCTTAGTGCATATACATACCCTATGAGAGTAATAACTAGTCAAATAGCTACTAATTTTAATTTTAATGAATAGGTATAATCAAAATAATATTTTTGATTTTCAATATTTAACTCCTACGTCACATAAAGAATTTCTTCAATGTATTGTAAAAAGTTATAAAACAACTTTTTCAAATAAATTAATTTCTGAAACATTATCTATGTCATTGCGTTGTGATGGGTCAGTGGATCGTTCACAGATTGATAAAATATATGTCATACTTAACAAAGTACTGAACAAGTACAACGAGAAATAAAATTAAGAAAATTTTAAAACTACATTTTTTTTTATAAATATTCTAAATTTTTCTATAAGACAATAAAATATTTTTAACTTGTATTGTGGAGTACATCCTTTTCCATATTTATTAATTAAATATAGATTTTTAGATTACTCTAAAAATAATTGGGACTATACAGTGGATTCAATAAAATCAAATGCGCAGTTGAGAAAAATCCTTAGAATAAGCCCTGGGTTCTATTGTTTATTTCTTTCGTAGTTGTCCGGCATTGTATGGAAACTCGTTTCCCTCGGAAAAATTACCGATACCGCCTGGCCAATTCTACGAAATTATTTCGAACGGAAACGGAATGTTCAATAACAATATCAACGTAACGCAACCTCGTGACCGGCCGTCGAGTCCCGGACGACCGGCTAAATGACCACCACAACTCACGAGTAACACGACGCACCATTGGGGGGAAAAAACGAAATAATTACTATTCTGTGACAACGTTTGTCTTGTAGAAAAAAATACCAAAAAACTCGCAAAACGGAAACTGTTTAACACGAAAATAATATGTAAGTATTAACTACACGTTATTTATTATTATGAAATTATGAATATTACGCGTAGATTGCAGTTTGTTTTTGAAAAATGGCATGTCTCGTCACCCGCGACAAGCGAGGTCCGATGGTACGTCACACGTATCGTTCGTGATGCGCGCAAATTCCGTAGATCATAAAAAATCTAAATTTAAAAAAATACAAACGAAAAAACGATCGAATGTCGACATTTTTAGGGTTTATTTAAATTATAATTATTGTTCCCCCCCCCCCGATTTTTCGGCTTTAATTACGAATTCGTACGCGCGCATTATGCTTATTGTACGTTTTATCGTGAATCGTATCAAATGAAACTGACCAAATCGTACGTCCTACGTCGTATCAATATAATATTGTACTTGATGCGACTTGTCGTATTCGACAAAACGTAACTATAATAAGTCGTAGCCCGTAAACCAGCCTTTATAATATAAAAATGTTTATATGGGTATTTTTTTTTTTTTATTATTATTTATTATTGTTTTTACTTTTGCTCCTATTTGATTTCCACATTGACCGGCTTGTAAATGCAATATCTCCCTCATGATTTCTTCTCTAAAAAAAAATAAAATAAAATCGTACAATAAACGGTCGGTCACAGAAGGCGCGACGTTGTCACTGCGGAATGGTCGCTCTTGTTTGCGTCTGCACACTAGTACCTGAGACTCTGTGAATTGCGACTGCCGGACTGCGGCTTATTGCGGTCTGCGGACGACGGTGCTTCCGTCGCGGTGACGCAAGCCCGCGCAGCCGCCGCAAACGTTTTCGAGTGCAGTGTTCGGTGGCGGGAGGTCAAAGAAGCGCCGATTTATTCTTCGGAGGGAATCACCGCATGCGCGCGCGGATCCAAATCGTACTAAATCTTGGTATGGTACTTACTAGTAAATACCAATACCAAAATGGTAATTTAATTTTAGTCTTTGGTACTGTTTTATTTCTTTTATATTTTTGTTTATCTGGTATTCTGGTTTTCGTCGACCGACGCGTCCTGTATTATTAATTTAGTATTATTTTAACTTTGCCCCCTTCCATCGAAACCGAAGGAGACATTATAATTTAATTTAATGAATATACGGATAAAAAAAAAAAAAAAATGATATTAAACACTAGACTAAACAAAACGAGTCGAGAAATGTTCGTAGCTATTTCAGTCCATCGAAATTAATTTATTCTTCATCTCGTTTAGGTACTGTACCTGTACGTATACGATAAACGTCGATACCTCTACCAATTAAAAATGTAATTCCATCGACGTGTGTAACGATTATTTTAAAATATTTATTCCGTATAATTTGGAAATAATTTTCGTAATGAAACGAAAAAGACTGGATGTAGTGTCAGTCGGTTTACTGTTTTTACAAAATTTTATAAAAATAAAAAAAAATAGTTACACATTTGACGCGTCAATTGAATTGAAAAAAAAACAAATATTTGATTAACGTTCGAATTTAAAATATTTTGCTAATTAATGATGAATGTACACTCTTAATAAATTTTATATATAAAACTATGAACGGCGAAACGTTATACTTTATAGTTTATACTGTTATGAATTATGATTTTTGTGAAATTTTAATTGTTTCATAATACTTATACTATATTTAAAACTGTAGATGTATGGAGATGGTGGATAATATGGGTGATGACTGTAGAACGTAGAAGTGAATGGATTTCAAATTAACAAAATATAATATATATTAAACATAAATTATAATTAATAATTACAATTTAATTAGACGTAACAATTACTAAATATTATTTATATTAATAAAGACGATTTTATTTCATTTATATTTGTACAAATGACACAATTAATAAAAATAAAATACATGGAAAATAATTTGACCTCTAAACTGATATGACTACTTGATCATTATTCATTATAAAAAAAATCTGGCATTTTAAAATTTTGTTATAAACTATACCCAATAAAATGAATAAAAAATATATAAACACGTTTCATAAGAGTTGCACGTATATATTTTTTCTATTTCAACATTTAATATGCTTGTTTTGAAATCGCAAGAAATTTAACTATTCAATTTGAATATTTTAAATAATTGCTGTATAACTGTAAAAGTTATACCTTATGCATCTATTTAATATAATTTTATAATTAATATAATTCATAATTTTATAATAATTTATTATAATTTTTTTAATACCTACATTAAAAAATTACAATATATTTTCAAATTACATTACATATAATAATTATTATTATATATTATGGATGAAAGTCAATTTTTCAGGTTAAATTTATATTATATCATATACTTCACCAAAACATTTTTGATCATAGAATTACATAGAAAATAAATTCATTACATATTGAATTTATTATATAATATATATTATATATATATGTAGAATATAAATTATTTAGCTAAACATCACAAATTATATTATGATATAAAATAAGCAAAAATAACTATTTTCCTTTTCTTTTACATTTCCGTTCATTAGTAACTACAGTTTTTAAAACTGCATGGTTCGCATCTTTTAAATGTTGATGTAGCTTATTTTTTGATGAAAATACTGTTGAACATACACCACATGTATGGTTTGACTTTTTCACTTTGGTATTATCTACTATTTTCAATTTTTTTTTATTTTTTGTCGTCTTTTCAGTAGTTTCTTGTTCTTGTGATTGATTATCTTGTAGTAATTCTTCAGTTATCACTTCAGACTCTAAAATATTATTTTCTGTGTCATTATAATTGAAATTATGATCATCATTAATTTGCTTGGCACTTAGTAATATAACATTATCACGGTGCTTTTTAGATGTTTTATGATTATGTAAAGCTTTTTCTGTTTTAAAAGACTGATCACATGTTAAACAATACAACACATTCACTACATCAATTGATATAGAATGTGTTTTCTTTTTTTTATTTAACTTTTGTCGTATATGTTCTGTCTCATTTCCACTATTTAAATCAATATCTAACAAATTTTCTGAATTAATTTCATTTTGTACATTTTTATACAATTTTTTTTTATTTAATTCAATTTCTTCACTTTCACTACTTAAACCATCAGAGCATTTTTCATCGTTATTAGAACCACTAGAACATTCTTCATCATTAGAACTATCACTAAATTCAGCATGGTTAGAATTGTGATAATTAGTTTTATCAACTCGTTCATCATTATAATTACTTTTAATTCCGTCATCAGAAGTATCATTTTCAATAGGTTTTTCATTATTAAATAATTCTTCATCATTCAACATTTCAATTTTGATTAATTCAATATTTTCTTTATGTTTTTTAGATTTTTCATGATTTTGAAATGCTTTTTCTGTTTTGAATACTTTATTACAAGCAACACAATATAAACAATTTGATGAATCATCATCAGACTCAATTTCTTCACTACTTCCATATTCAGCAATAAGGTTCTCTTCAATTACTTTTAATTCTGCTTCCACATTAGAAAATTTTGACCAATCAGATTCTTTATAATTAGCCAATTCTTTTTGTTTCTCTTTAATTCTTGTTCGTCTGGCTTCTTCCATACGTCTAGTATTTTCAGCTGATTTTAATTTAAGAGTTTCTGCATATGCTTTTACTCGTTTATCACGTTTACGTACAAACTCTACCAATGCTTGTATCTCATCATTATGTTCTCTTTTAGCTTTATCACGAATTTTCTTATTTTCTTTTTCCATTAATTTAGCAACACGTCTATTAGGTGCTTGTCGAATATCATATTCGTCTAACCATCCAAAATGTTTCTGTGTGGTAAATCCACACCAAAAGTTGTAGAATTTACGTACAACATCTGTGTAGTCACTGTCTGACTGACCAAACGTTGGAATCTCATCAAGATCAACTTCAAAATAAACACTCTCTTCGGCTAATAAGGTATTGAATACTTCACGGTACACAGAATAGAATCCATTATTGTCATCACTAAATCCTTTATAACATGAAGGCGAAAAATATTTAAACAGATTGAGTTCATTAACAGGTGTATCGCCACTATTAATAATATATTCACGATGATTATCATACCATTGCCGTTCTCGAGGGTCACTCAGTACTTCATATGCTTGTTGAATTAACTGAAATTGTTCTTTAGCTTCATCAATATTATCTGGATTTTTATCTGGATGCCATCTCAACGCCAATTTCTTATAAGATTTTTTTAAATCATCTGCAGCCACATCACGAGGCACTTCCAACACTTCATAGAAACACTTCATTGTGTATTCCCTCAACGAATGGCTGTAAATTAATAACAAAATAAAAATATTTAGAGGTCGACTCGATTTATAATATATATATATATATATGTAATTCGTATAGAATATAAATAAAAGTATATAAATTAATATGCACAGTATTACTCACCTAATCGATTATAATATTAAATAAACATGTTTTTAATAAAGCTAAAAATATTACTAGACAGGTTATCTTTTTTTTTTATTAGATAAATTAGTAATAGTTACAAGTTTTCAACTCACAAGTCTTTCTTTTATTCAATATTAAATTAACTAAATACTAAATAGTAAATAATTTATAATTTAATAAGCAGCAAGTACATATTTTATTAGTTTATCACATTTATTATTAGTTATTACCACGAACTAAGATATCTTAGTTCTTGGTTATTACCACTATTATCATAGAATGATGTATACGACCGACGGGACGTTATAAATACAATCGATTAATAATCTATCTATAATCGTGCTTGATATCGTGGTTATAGATAACAAAATCTTAAATCACGGCGATAATTTCAAATTTTTTAACTTTGAGTACATTTAGTAAAAATTATAAAACTTCTGATTATTAAAATATTAGAAAAATATAATTTTCTAAAAGTTTTTGAATATTTTATCATAGTCATCACTTCATCAGTATGAGATTAACAACGGTTCTTTTAACTAAATTGCCAAGAGGTCATATTTTCAAAGGGTATGTACTCGTATAATAATTCTGTTGAAACTGACATAATATGATTTACATAACAAAAAGCGGAAAATGATTTATATAATTTTATCGCATGTAGGCATGTATTAATTATTATTTTTTAACATTAAATATTTATGTACAAGAATGGTTGAAAGTACTAATGTACGTATGGTCTACGGTTCAACTTAATTATCAGTACCGACATACACCACTTTTTTGGTGCAAATTTACAAGACCTTAGTTAGACTTTAGTAGTATACATAATAATTTTTCACAAAAAATAAAAACAATTTTTAATATATCTATTGTTAGATATTTAAATTTAACATATCACATTTTAATTATTGTTAAAAATTTAAATTTCATTTAGTTCTTGTTGTTTAAATCTTGTTAATTCTAAATAGTGCCTAAAAGCATTGTGCTATTTTTTCTACATCAAAATGTATCATATTTAATTTTTAGACAATCATATTACCAGTAATTACATAAACCATTCGTTTTTTCTATACCTAACTAATATATATTACAAATAGAAGAAACTATAATAAATAAATATATATAAACACAATAATCATATGCTTTTCAACTTTTTCCAATTTATGTTGAAATACTTCATTAATATAAGTAAAGTCAATAATATTTCAATATTCAAATTTAATAAAAAGTACCTATAACTTAAAGTTGGTTTTAAAATTTAATTATTATGTATTTATATAATTTTTAATTAATTACATAAAATAATATTGGTTTACAGAAATGAACGCAAAAAAAAAAAAAAAAAAAAATGTTGGAAGAAGAGGTTTAAATTAATTAAAATTTTAATATAACCCTAAAATAATACATATTCTTTAATATATTGTCACGTATTAAAATTTTTATTTAATTTTAAGACCTATTTTATTCTACATTTTGGGAATAGCTTAAACTCTTATCCTCCTTATTCGTCTTACATTCTTTTCTGGACTTCTGGTTGTTTATAATCCAGATCTTATGATAAACAATTTCTAAATTAATAATTAGTACTTAATCTTCATTTTACATAATTGTATTTATGCAATTTACCATAATACTTAATTAACTTTTGTTGTTTTTAATTTACTGTGATTATTAATGAACAATTATAATATTATAATACATCCAATAAAAAAATTAAATTTCAATTTAACATATGAAAAGTTTATTTAAAGTGTAATATATGTAATTAAAATTAAAAAAATTGTTTATTCCATATTTCATTCAATACTAATTGGTTAATTAATATAAATGTGTTTAATTTTAGAAAACATCGTCTTGTTAAACCAATAACAGGATTAGATGTACACAGCAAGCTTAGAGATTTTCAGCGTGAAGAGCAAAATATGTTTTTACTTAGACATTCTTACTTAACTCCGGTAAATATTTTTTTTATGCTATATATATTATATAAATAATTGTAAATATATTATTCTTAATTGCAGGAAGAATCTTATAATCATTCAACAGAACAAGGTCGTTATGAAAAATGGATAAGAAAATGGAAATTATTACAAGCTGAAAAATTTGCTAAACACAAATCTCTTGAAAATCACTTAATGCACCTCAGGAAAACAGATGGTTGGGAAAGTTACTAAAAAAAAAAAAATTAAAAATAAACATTTAATTAGATTATTTATAACATAGCTTGTATACTTAATAAACATTTGTGAATGTACGAAATAAAAGAACATATAAAATAAATTAAATAATATGTTAAAAAATATGTATTTAACTAGTTAACAAAATATTGAAAAAATTAAAGTATTTATTTTGGTTCAAAGCATAGTTAATTATAGCCTGGTGCATACAACTGTATCATCTTCTTCAGTCAACCATTTGTTATCAATAGCTTGAAATTTGTTCAATGTTCTGCCGCTTAATAATAAATCAGCAAATTGAGCAGCAATTGGATCACTTCCAACTGTGGCTACAGCAACTACATCATTTCCTTTGCAATAATATAAAACTGCTTTGAAATTTTCCAAATCTCCATTAATTATAACATCAGTGTAACCACGGTTATATCCTATATAGAAATAAAATACAATTAAATCATTTCAATAAAATAAATAAATAAAACTTACCAGCAAATCGTATACTGGTGCCAAATAAAGCTGTCCAGAAAAAGGGCACAGATTTTATGGGCGTTTTTTTACCAAGCATTTGTAATGCAGCAACCTTTCCATGGTAAGTAGCCAATTGCCAATGACCTAAAGATGCTTTAATATTAGTTGAATAAACAGGAGCATTAGCGACATCTCCGCCAGCAAAAATCCCTTTCACATTTGTTTCTAAATTCTTTAAATTGAACAAATATTTTGTTATTGTTACTCACAAATGTAATAAAACTTTTAAATTACTAACCTCATCAACTTCAATTGTACCATTAGAAGAATTAATAGTAATACAAGATCCCACTAAAAATTCAACATTAGTTTTTGATCCAGTTGCCATAATGCAAACATCTGCTTTTAATTTTTGTCCATCAGATAATTCTATTTCAGAAAGTCGATTATTGTAGCCAATGTAATTTTTTACACCACTTTTTAAATGAAACACTATGCCCTTGGATTCAAACAATTCCTGTACTCTTTCACCCATTTCTTTTCCTAAACTCTCTTTAAAAGGTACATCACTACGACCAATCACATGCACTGATTTTACTTTAGAAATAGTTGATGCTGCAACTTCCATACCTATAAATAGTTAATAATAAATGAAAGTATTAAATATTATTAAAGTAATTTTAACCATACCTATAAATGATGAACCAATAACAACTAAATGACAATCAGAAGATAAATTTTGATAGATTTTATTAGCATCGTCTACTGTGCGTAATGTAAATACATTACTATACTTTGAGACCTCCAGTGTAGTACGAGGCCTATCAATAGGAATTTTTTTATTAAAGTTTATAAATGCATAAATAGTTTAATCTTTAAACAAATACATACGTCATTCCACTAGCAATAAACATAGCATCAAATGAGATTTGTTCACTGTTTGATAAATTTACAATTTTAGCTTTTGTATCAATAGATTCTACATTAGTTTTAGTTAAAATCTCAATATCTCCAGACTGAAAAATAAATAGATAATAGTTATTTAGTTCAAAAATATACAGAAGTAAAATATTAATTAAATTATAAAAAATAAGTAAATATTTTATATTTTTAGTATATAACAAATAAATTCATTTAATAAACCCAAAATATATACAATTCAGAATGAAATATTATACTTGAAAATTTATCATATGAAATTGAATTGAAAATGAATGAAATTTTGTCTGTATTAATACCTAATCTTTTTAATTTTAATTTTATTAAATGTTTGGTATAGATTTATATTATTTATACAATTTGTAAAATTATTATTTTAATAATTTTTATAAGTATGTAAAAAATAAATGATTGAAGATAAAATATGAATAATAAGATACTTTCATTACATGCATTATTTTTATTCAGAATAAAAGTCAGAGTATATAGCACATTCAGTCAATTTATGTTCAAAATATAACGCTACTTATTATAATTTTAATAAAATGTTATATATCTTCAATAAATTGATTTACAGTATAAAATTGTTGAGAACGTAATGCTATGTTATTGGGTTCAGAATTTAAAGCTTTGCTAAGTTTGGTTCGGTCATATGGTAAATGGTTGTCTTTTGTAATTAATATCACACGTCCATCAAATCCTTCTTGTCTCAATGTCTCAACACAACATGTACCAGCAGGTCCTGTAATAAACATTCTATAATAACATTTCATTTAAATCATATGAAATAATCTTACCACTTCCAATAACAATGAATGTACGCTTATCTTCTGGATTACGTTTTGTTAATGGTTTAACAAATTTTGGATTTTCAAGTTTACATTTCTTTGCCGATACTTTTACATTACCATTAGAAACAGTAACTTTAAAACTTGGAATACTGTCCAATCCAGGAAAGTCTTCAATATCACCTAAATATACAAAAATTGTACCTAAATTAATTAAATTTTTAAATTAATAAAAGTGAGTATTAATTTTACCATTTTTTAAGTTAAAACAAGCTCCATGCCAAGGGCATCTAACTGTCCCATCTCCTACAGTGCCTTTGACTAATGGTGCTCCATAATGTGAACATTTTGCACCAACAGCATAGAACGTATTATTTTGTTTAACAACTAGTATTCTGTTACTATTGTTTCCAATCTCAAATTCTTGCATTCTATTAATTATATTATTAAAAATAATTACTGAGTACTATTATTATTTTTATTTTTAATAATTATTTACCCATTTTCAGGAATATCATTTTCTTTGCAAACAATTTGTTCGATAACATCATTATTTGGACCTAAAAATATATATAATATAATACATAACAAAAAAATATTAACACATAAAAACAATATTATAAATTAATAAATAATATATTATAATGTATTTGTTGTATGTTTTAATGTTATAAATAAATATATTTGAATGATAACATAAAAATAAGCATTTTAATGAAGTAATAATAAAAAATAAAATACCAAAAAGCTAATGATAAAAATACAGTAAATTTAAACAAACACACACCCGACATTGTTCTGCAAAACACACGCAATTGAAAACTACTTCTAAATACTAGTCTTCGACTAAATAACATTCAATCCCTGTATGATATGGATTAATAGCCTGAAACCATGCACATAAAAAAAAAAAAAATATGAATAAATATTAAACTCGAATAAATGTAAACGAATTTAATATGATATATGGAAATATTCTTTATTTAAGTTTAATTTATAAATTGTAAATAAATTAATAGAATTTACTCAAGCAAATGTTATTACTTATTGATATTATGCATATGAAATATAAATATAATATATATGTTACGAGCAATGTGGAATATCAGGCAATGTAGTCCTGCCCGGGCACTGTGAACCACATTTTTAGGAATAAAATTAATAATTATTATAAAATTATAATTTTTTTATTTTTATATTACTAGGAGCTGATACTCCTGCCGCAATGATAAACCATTGCATTCGAAAAAACGATTCTGAGCGAAGTACAGTCAGATAATGTAGGTATTGATTAATATATTGCCATTTTTTCGTCATATTTTCTAACGCATAGGGTCAATTTAAAGAAATTCGAAAAATAACCTAAATAAAGTACCATGAACATCCACTTTTCAACGAGAAACATGCTATTCGTGAAAATCGGAGCGTTATTTCGGATAGTAAAAGTGTCTTCAGACAAAAACAAAAAATTAATAATATCAAATTTAAACAGCTATAAAAAGAAAAAAAACGGCGGTCATCCATCCGCTGTCAATACTTTGCTACGGTGCTTAACACCTAGGTAATTTTCGAGTATGGTACGCCGATACACCACACGTCTGCCATAGTTTTTGTGAATGCCGTTTTTTCGTTATTTTTATCATATTTCCGTTTAAACTAAAAATATCTACTTTAAACAGCTATAAAAAAAATTGAGACTAGAGATTTTTCTAATATTTTGAATTAATGTTAAGTAATATATAAATATACTTCAGTAAGATTTTCTGACCTTAATGCCAAAAATTGCCAAATTTATCAAACATTATACACAAAAAAACGAGAATTTTACGAAATATTTAAAGTCCTATATTTTATAGAAAAATTAACTTATCGTTTCCAAAATTTTACCACATATATATAATACCTATGTGAATACCCAATAAAATGTTCAAGTCTCTAACTTCAAAATTGCCTGAGTTATCGTGAAATATTGAAATCGGATTTGTCAAAATTTTAGTTTTCGTGATTTTTTCGTCGTTTTTCTACTGCTTAGAGTCAGAGAAAAGTTAGAGTGAGAAATACGAAAAATGACCTAAATAAAGTACCAAATACGTCCATTTTACTACTGGAAACATTAGCTATTCGTCAAAATTTGAGCATTATTTCGGGTAATAAAAGTGTCTTCAAACTTAAAAAACAAAAAAAAACAACAAATCATTGTAAAACCAATACATTCTTCGCTTCGCTCAGAATTTAAAATAATAAATACCATTATAATAATTTATTAGACATTAGAATATATTAAAATATTATTTTAGGATATATGGAAAAAATGATATATCATATATTTAATATTATGATCAAATTATTTATCAACAAAATAATAATAGAATATGGGAAAATAATATTTTAGAATTCAGATTATACATTGTTCATAATTATGATTACGTTATTATATGTTAATTTATTTTTGCACGTGTTTCCAATATTGTAAATATTAAAAGAAATACTTGCAATTCAAAATGTTATAATAGTTTACCTTGTACAAATAGAAATGTTTAAAATAATAACATTATATAGTACTATGTAATAAATAAGTAATAATGTATATATACCGGGATATATACCTACCTCGGTAAATACTATTCATTAATTATTTTAAACTTTAATTATCATATTAAATATATCACTATACTATATATCTTTAAAATATATAACCTAATATCTAATAAATTATTATAATGATACCTAATAATATTCACAATGCCCGGGCAGGACTACATTGCCTGTAACATATATATACCTAATATCTGTAACCTAGATATAAAATCATAATTATTGAAAATAATGTTATAACATAATATATATTAAATAGCAATATTGTATGCACTATGCACGGTACATATTATTATGTAAAAGGAAATGAATAATATCATTGTTTATATTTAATCATGTTAATTAATCTTAAACTATTTGCCAGCATTTTAAGGTTTTATTATAATAGTATAAACAAATAATAATTATCAAGTTATAATATAAAGATATAAAATATCGATATATATATAAATATATTTTAATACCCATTTTAAACAAGTAATAATGTAATAGGTAATTATAAATATATTTCATTTTGTAATTTTTACCTAAACAATGGTCAATACTCAATGGATAAATAATATTCATGTACCTTATTTAATCTTTTTATAATTATTAACGAGAATTACCTTTTTAATATTTTATGTTACAAAAATACATACATAATAAATTAAATTCCAGTATTTACAACATTAAAAAATAAAAACAAGAAACAATTAATTATATATATATATATATGATTACATAAAAGGCAAAATAAGAACATAAATTATGGAAAAATGAAATGAGGGTTCATATTGGCTTTCAACATTAAACACCTCATTGGTTCATGTTGGTTCATTATATTGATATTTATCTATTAGAATTTTAATAATTTAAAGAATTAGCTCAAAAATTAAACCTATAAAACCGGGTATAAAACTTATAATATATTATATTAATTAAAATAAGTAATGACCATTAAATTTAATAATGGAGTACCTAAGAAAATATTAATTTCTTAAAAATGAATAAGTACTTTAACTTTAAATACCTGTAAATATGCATTAATATCTATACAAATTTGAATTAATCTGTTTGAATAATAATTTTCAGCACTGCTAAACATTAAAAATTACTTAGGTATTAATATTAATATTGAAATTAATAATACAATTTGTAATTATTTTATTTCATTGATTATACTTAATTTATCATATATTACCTACCTAATATAACATCAAATATGGAATTTTAATATTATACATACTAATAATTGATCAATGTAATTTAAATTATGATTTAGATATGCATAGGTACACAAACATAATATTAGTTACTTATGTAAATTTTTTTTTAATGATTACAGTTTAATAGGTGTGCATGTAAGATTAATAATAGTATAATATTAATATCCAACAATATTATCTATTATATCACTAAATGTGAAATATTATTGTATGTATAAAAAATATTTTATGAATATTATTAAACTAATGACCTTTTCATAAAGCAATATCGTATTACGTAATATTAAATAATATAATTCATATTATTAATAAAATAATGTGTCCAATTTAATATTAATAATTGAAGGTTATATAATGCAAATAGAATATAATATAATAAATGCACTACTTAGAATAAAAATTAATATAAAATTCTCATAAAATAAAAATAAAATAATACCTTTTTTTTAAAATACCTACCTATACATTAACTTTTTTTACAATATATCTATATCAGTTTATTTTTAGTGATTTTACAAACTGTTCGATTAACAACCCAAACCAAATACCTAATATTATTCAAAAATTTAACCTTCCATATTTTAATAAGTCCACTTATAGAGTTAATTATAAAATGTAAATTAAATAATTATACTAATACCTATACAAAATAAATATAATAGAATTAATTTTGGCTCTTATAAAAACTCAGTATCATTTCCTCACAGTAAATCAAATGTTAAAAACAAAAATAATGGAATATTAATTTGATAAATGATTATTAAATTACGATAATCAGTGGCGTATTTACAGGGGGTTAGGGGTTAGAACCCTTCCATGACCCGATTTTTTATAATATTTATATATATATATAAAGAAGATATGTAGATACGAACGTTAATATTAAAATAATTGAATTGATATACTAATTATATTTTTGATGATTTTGGAATTTCAATTGAATAAAATTGTATTAACTCTCAATGATAGTAATAAATTATGGATTTTAGTGAAAATTGTACACATAGGTCATGATTAATGATTGCCCATATAGTCATTCAATGCATTGTGTAGCCATACATAAATATCAAATGTTCAATTATTAACTATCGTCAATAATATGTTATAATATTATTGGTCTTTTCTCAATGTCTTTATATTTTGATTTAATTTCTTATTTCACAATATTTGACAAAGTTCTGAAACCGAATCATAAACATTAATTATGATTACAAAACGTTTAAAAAATTTTAACCCCCCCCCCCCCATAAAATTTTTCTGGATACGCGCCTGACGATAATGATAATAAAGTTACATCATTAGTACAGATGTCATGTTTTATTTTTATATTAATAGAAATACTATAATATAGAAAATTAATTAAGTTTAATATTTTTAAACATTCAGTCCTGATTCAATGTAATTTTTATATAGTTCAGTTCCGTTCGGGTTTCAATGATAAAGCAACATATTAATTTTAAATACCTAATGTAAAATAAAATTTATTTTAAAATATAAAAAAAAAAAATTAATTGAACATTTGTATTTAAAATATTTAATTTGCATTTTATTTTAAATTTAATGATCTTATGTTAATTACATTATTGTAACCTAAAAACATGATAAATATGGTTGTAAATATCATTATTTAATAATAATATACTCCAAATAAATCGAGAAGTAAATCTAATGATGTCATTGGATATTATTTTTAGGTACAATAAATAATATTATAAATATTAACTATTAATAATGGTTGAAAATTACTAAAAAAAATGTTGTGATTACTTACTATCTCGCCTCTATGTTTATAAAAAAATGACTATTCTAAATATTAAGAAAATAATAATTAGGTAGATAGTACCATAGTTATCAAAATTAATTATTCGAATAATTAAAATAGGGGGTTTAACCTAAATAAAGTAATAAATAGTAAATACAAAATCTTAAAAATCGACGGTCATTGCGACTACCGTAATCGAACCTAGCATAATCGACTAAACTTTTTGTACTTTTTTAAAATATTTAATTTTTTTTTTGTGTATTTTTTCTACATAATAAATCAATTTTGATTATTTATACCCATATAATACTCATATAATGATGGTACCAAACATGGAGTAAATATTCAAAGGTCTCGCGAAGCGAGGTTTTAGGTCACACAAAACACTGTATATCTACACTAGTATCAGGTCTATGAGGTAGAAATTAGGTAGGTATGTCGTAGTCCCATCTTCACTAAAAGTGCCGCAAAACGTCACTTAAGGAAGTGAGTGAAACCGGCAGGCATAGCGAGCGTCCCTTTCACTTCAAAAGAACTTTGTTTTTTTTTTTTTGTATCTAAAGTATATCAACTAAATCCTGAATTAAATAATCAAAATTGATTTATTATGTAGGATAAATGCGCAAAAAAAAATTTAAATATTTGAAAAAAGTGCAAAAAGTTTAGTCGATTATGCTAGGTTCGATTACGGTAGTCGCGATAACTGACAAGTACCTAAAAATCTTATTCATTGCTTTTGTAGATTATATATGTAATAGGTAGGTAGGCGCTATATAATAAAATAAAATATTAATTAATTAATGTTATTATTTGGCCTTTACCTTCACTAATAGACAATTATACAGATATATGTATATTATAATTTATTGTTATTTAATAATAACACAGATAAACGATTTTGTAATAGGTAAATTGAAAATTTAAATACAATAATTTATTAAGTTTAAACCAATACAAATTGCATTGCTTAATATTAGCTGTTAATAAATTACTTCATCATCATTTATTTTATTACAATTATTTATCAATAAATTTAATTTTGTTTACATATCTAGATATATTAATACAAAGGGCAAATTGTTTAATTTTGTAATAAATAGAGTAATTTGATGATTCAATTACTTCATAATATATAAGTAAGTAGGGTATACCTAGTAATTTTGTTTTATATTTGATAGTAAATATTAAAAACTAAACATTAAATGAATAAAATTTATATAGCTACCAATTATATTAAGAAATTAAGATAATAATACCAGTAACAAGTTAAAGTTCAACAAGTAAATAATTGTATTTAAATATTTAATTATCTAAACATTTAAAAAAAATTAGTGATATCAATATATATCTTGACTATTCATTAACTTTTAAATACACAATAACACATTTGAATATACTAAGGAAATACAACTACACACATTGACAAATGTAATTTGACCTATGTTCAAAACAACAAGATATTATTAATTTATTCAAAGTTATCATGCCCCAGTTTCAAAATGTTATTCTTATTAATATAAGCATAAATTTAATAAGTAATATTTTACAAATTAAAAACTTATTAGGTATTAAATCTTATTTATAAATGTTATTGTAATTTTGTAAATGAATTGCATGCACATATAAATTTATTTTTGTATTCTCTCTTTAATCTTTACAATGTAGCTACTAAAAAAATATATTTAAAAGTTTCACTAGCATGTAATACCAACGTTAATAGACGCTATAGACAGTTCAAAAATTGATAGATTTTATGGATCGGTTTACAGAAATTATTATCTAAAGTCAGTTTTATTGAGAACTTGACATATATTATGATTGTTAATTTTCGGAGCTATCCTATTTCGGACGCTCCTGTTGGGTCGTTTAAGATACGGATTATAAACTTTAAAGATAATAATGTCTCACAATTTCAATTGGCAAATGTTTTGATTGTAAAAGAAGAAAAATAATAATAAACTTTAAAATTTTAAACAAAACGTGATCAATAAAAATAGATAGTAGGTACATGATAGTATTCATGGATATTGGATATTATCTCGCGAAAAGCAGAGACGAATAATTAGCTTCTAGGGACTAGATTTTCCAAAGTCGTACGAGCTTTAAAATATTATCATAAAATGAAATGCATAAAAGTTGATACCATTATGTAGATATTGTTAAATGTTAATTAGTGTCGTCGTTAAAAACAAATAATTTAATATTAATAAATAAGCACAATCGTAAAGTGTGGATAATAACGTTATAATGACCGATGAGTAATGGATATTGGGTAATATTATGACGACGTGATATAGGCAGAAGCAGAATGCGACGGACGTCGTCGTTCCTTTTACGATCCGCCGGTAAATAAAATAATATAAATGAAACAAATAGTCGACGGAAACTTACCTTCGACGCTTTTGGACGCAATCGAGCCCATTTGGCAGCTCGGCGACGACTGAACACTGAAGACTGAACTACTGAAGCGGACGTGGAAAAGGTGAGACGGCTGGAAAGTATCGATCTTTCTATTTTCGTAATCGGGTTCTCCGCCGTTCACTTTGATCGCATGACCGTGGTAACAAACCGTAACAACCGACAATTACTGAGCAGTGGGCACGCCGCGACACGCAATTTTCACAGTAACCGGTCGAAAGCGTCTCTCGAAAAATAAATAACAGTATTTCAATGGCGCGACCGACGCTCTAAAACATTCACCGCTCGGTGGGAAGCAAACGCCGAATTGCCGTGCCCCGTGCGGAAAGGAGAAACGACTGACCAGTGAGGCAGTGACCGACGACTCGACGAGACAACGAACCAACGGATAGGACGTAGAGCTCAACGACGACTATATTACGAATTTACGAGTTACGATTACGACTATATTATACGAACATTCGATGGAACGCGGCAGCCGGCCGTCTAAAACATTAAAGATTAAACAGACAACGGTAGACCTTGAAAACTTTGAAAGGCAATCGTCCGATTTCGCCGTTGTTCCAAAAGAGAACGAAAATATTAAAAATATTATTATTGGCGACCAGCTGCTGCTGTTATCGCTCAACTCATTATCAGTAACGAGTATTATTTGTTATTGTTATGATCTGTCATCGATCACGTGTTACCCGCCAAAAATCGTTCGTTCTTCGTTGCGAAGTGCGAAACTGCGAACTGTTCATTTTTCACGATCATAAAAAATTAAAAACGTCCTTGTAAATCAATCTTCTCGTCTCGATTCGCTATCCGTTCGTGGTTTTAATGTCGTTCACTGTCGAATAATGACGTCTGCGAATCGTCTAATCCGATTGCAATGAATTTATCACGGTCGGACGGAGATCTGGACCTCACCATGTTCGATCCGTACACGCAAGCCTCGTTGATCAGAGGTAAACCAATTACCAACCGGCAACGTACATGGGTATACATCTTCAATAAATATAAGAAAAATAATATACATTTCACAAATCGGACTCTAATATGCACTCATTACACTATGGCCTGTTCGCTAGTTAATTAACATTGAACGCATAGAAATATGTAACTAAGGGGGTTTGAAAGGACTTAGCCTCCTAAATTATATACTAAATTTAATTTGAATCATTTATAATTTTAGATAATCAATATATAATAAAGAATAGTTATAGCTAAACCCTCCCTAACTTATAGATTTAATTACGTCTATGATTGAACATTGACAAAGTTAAAACAATTAAAATTAACACTATAAACAATTGATTTCTCATTTTTATTCCCACACATTTTATCAATTGTTAACTGTGTACCTTTGTTGATTGTTGATCAGACGTTTCTATAACTAACGTGTAGAAAACATGTAATTCCCATCATTTGTTAGTTGCAAAAAATGAAATACAATAAACCTTTTTAAGTCCTCCATCTACACTTTGTAATAATACAGTATCTTATATAATATATCTTATATCTATATTATATCTTATATATAATTGATAAACTCCGAAATCTGTAATAATTATAATTTATTGGCAATATTCTTAAATTTATTTGTACATAATACGTAACTTTATACAATTATGTATACAATTGGATAATATATTTTACTATATAATTATATTATGTTATTAAATTCATCTTAATGATATTTAAAATACTTTATCTACCAGCGGCAAATATAATATAGTTAATACCGATAATTTAAATTACGTACATTTTCATATCATATTCCTACTAAATAGGTTATTAGTAGGTTATTTATAAACTGTAAATATACACAAAAACACGAGAACAATATTATAGATAAAACATTTATGATATATGTATACATGTTTAAATGTATATTAATTGATGTATCATGTTTCAGGAGGTTTTTTAACAACAAAAGACATTTTTAAGTATACAGAAGTAGAACTTAGAAAAAAAGCTAATTTAACAGCAAAAGCTGCTCGCCAAGTATTTATTGAAGCAGCTAAAATAAGTGTTGCAAATATCAAGTAAATTGAATTTTAAAATTAAAATAAAAGCCTTTAGTATTAATACTAAAATAATAAAATTATAGTACATGTTGTCTAGAGTCAAATATTCAAGTTATTACTACAGGTTGTGAACAGATCGATAAAGCTTTAGGAGGGGGTCTTTTTAAATGTGGGATCACTGAGATCTCAGGTGAAAGCGGCTGTGGAAAAACACAATTTTGCTTGCAAATAGCTCTTACAGTTCAATTACCATTATCACTTAAAGGAGCAAAATCTGGTATAGAAATTATATGTTAAAGTAAAATTAGTTAAAATATATTATATATTATATTAAAATGTAAACATTTAGGTGCTGTGTATATTTGTACCGAAGATCGGTTTCCATCAAGTAGAATACAACAAATGATATCCAACATTCCTTTTAAATATAAATGTGACAATAGAATTAATATGACTGAAATATGTCAAACGGATTATGGAGACAATATTTTGATTAGTCATGTAGCAACTGTGGTAAAATTATTTTTAAATTTTATATTTTTATAGTGTAAACATGATATTGATATCTGAACGATGGGCGTGGTCCATCTTCAAACAGGGTAATTGTCAGCGTCGGCATATACAAATACTCATAAAATCATGGAAATGTTTTAAATATTGTTCAATATTTTCAATTATAATGGTCCAATTTTTAAAATTTATACATACTACTATTAAAGCTAAAGTCTAGATTTAATAATACAAGTATGTATACACATTAAAAATTGGGCCATTAGAATTGAAAATATTGAACAATATTTAAACATTTCCATAACCTAACGGGTATTTGTATAATATGTTGTTGCAGACGTGATTATCTTGTTTGAGTGGCTGCCAAAAAACCTACTAAAGCGTGTGTCTAAGCTTAGCAATCGCCAATAGTAAAAAAATTAATTATTTTTAGGAAGATTTAAAAAAATGTTTTCATGAAATGCTTCCAAAAGCAGTCCTTCATAGACCTATAAAGTTGATAATCGTTGATAGTATTACAGCTGTATTTAGGGGTGAGTACACTCTGAGTGAAGCCCCACGCAGATCTAAAGATCTCAGAGATATGGCATTTTGTCTACATACACTAGCTATTGAATACGGATTATGGATTATGTGTGTTAATCAGGTAATACTACTTGCATAATAAATTAATATATTATATATATAGTATACATCTTACCATGATATAATAAACTAGGTATGATATCAATGAGCGTATTTGCGTTATAGTTGGCGCAAGTCTTTCGCCGTTTCTCATTGGGTTACAATACTATCATGAATTATAATATATTTTGGCGGTATTTTAGTACAAATTACAAATTATAATAATCAACAATTTATTTCATTTTTATATTGTTATTAATTTATTATAATATTATGTATTTTATTTCTTATTTTAAAGTTTTACCTTGAAAGCACAAAACTTATAAATTGTAAAAGGTATCACAAACAAAATAATAGTGAAAAATAAAATTTTACTTTAACTAGATAACTGATAACAAAAAGATGCTTGATAATTCTTACAACCAATGAAAAAAGGCGAAAGTCCAGCGCCATTTTACCGGGCTACTGTCGGTATAATCTTAATTTGTGGTCGGTAGGTGGGGAGACAGAGATGCGTATCTTACATTTCACATCATACCTAGTTTATTATATCATGCATCTTACTATCCTTAACTATATATTTATACATATAGGTAACATCATCAATGTCTGATGCTGATGAAAAAAAGTTAATGCCATCTTTAGGATTATCATGGGCTAATTTGGTAACAACTAGACTTATGATGTCCAAAACATCATCTAACAGATATTTAGAAGTGATATTCAGTCCTAACGTGGTTCCATCAAGTGTTCCATTTATAATTACCGAACAAGGGATAGAATCCATAAATTAAAATATACTTTATTTGTTTAACAAAAATGATTTATAATTATCAGTCGCGATTAAATTTTTTCATTGTTTATATTATTTTTTTAAAATATATGTATTTATATAAAAATATTTATTTTATAAAAAAAAATCTTACTCAATAATATTTAATATAAACAATATCCAAATAAATGTTGTTTACCATAGTTTTAATATTAAGTAATTACATAGATTAACATTAATTTATAAAAAAAAAAAAATCCATTTTGAAGTACTATATTCTTGTTATTCAATTATAAGAGATGCGGATGCATAGCTTACTGATGAATCAGCCAGATTGTAACATTTGCTGGATTGGGCATAATTTAAAAATTTGAGTGACAACTTTTGACGACTTTTCAAATGATTGACAGCCTTTAAAAAATAGAATAAAAAATATAAATAATATTAGCAATCATTAGTCATGGTCTAATTTGTATATCAATTAATCTTTTAAAATGCATAATTTAACAAATTAATATTTATAATTAATATATTTCTGAAAATAATGTGTTGATAAAGTTAATTTATTAAAAAAATATAATATATTCACCAAGCAGTTGACATTGATAATTTAAAAATTTTAACTTTTTCAATTATATGATTAAAATTGAAATAAAAAATAAATAATTATATATAATAATTTAATTTACATTAAAAGAATATCTAGAAAATATATGTATACATTTTTAACCTGTAAGTGGTATAGTGATAAAATGTAACTAATGGTATAGTGAGGTCTTCCAGACCAGTCATGTAATGATATTTATTTGATACACATCTTCAATTATGTCATCAAATCAATTGCAGAAATAATATTTTTATGTCAATTTGAATTTACCATTCATTTTTTGACTCAAATTTAATACGAGTACACTTAAAAGAATTATTTTTTTAAGAATTTATAGGAACTATCATAAAAATTTTTACTTGGTTTTTAATAAGTCCTAAAACATTTTTAAATACAATCATCTACATATTTAAGTAGATATAATTTATAGTATTAATAAAAAAATAAAAAACTGGTTTAAAATTTCAATTTTGAGAAAAAACCGAAGTAAAATAACATTTTTTGTATTATAATTAATTTTTTTATACATATATGTAATCTAAAAGAAAAAAATTAAAAATTGTGTATAAAATTTGTTTTTTATAAACAACTTATACATATAAGTATATTAAAACATTTTCAAAACCAAAATATTTTTTGAGAATTGTTACTTCAATGGTACCATGCGGTCTACCAAACAGCTTAATACATTTAAACAGATCTGATGATCAAAGCCTATCATTAATACCTCCATAATCAACATAGACAAATAATTACCAACCCATAGAAAAGTAAAATGTACCTCTGTGATTATGTCAACAATACCTTATCACTAGGGCTAGAGACTTCATGCCCTAAAAATTCTCTAAATATGTTATTAAAATATGCATTAAGAAAAAAATCATAATGTTAAATAAAAACAATTTTTGGTCTAGGCATAATATTAATTATTGAATTTATGGCTTTATGCGATACAATAAGGAAATACAAGGTATGTACTTATATAAACGCACAACACCAACTGTCAACTTATTGAAAACAAAAATATTTATGTCAGAAGTATGCCAGTCATAGAATGTTATTTTAGCATCATTATTTATTATTGATACACGTACCAAGAAGTAACAATGTTAATGATTGATGAAGAAAACAAATATAAATTTTTTCTATTTAGTTTGTATAAATAAATTCAAAATAATATCTCGGGCCAAAGAAATCTATTTAAAATTCTGTTAATTTTAATAAACATTTATTTAAGCTTATACATTTATATCAAAAATGGCAAAATATGCACTAATAAATTAAAAATGGTCAAATATGCAACAACATTTTTTGAATATAAATTTGTATTACTATGAAACAAATTTCTATATTACTTAGCTATGTTTTACGTAATTATTAAGAAACATGCAATCTGCTAGAAGTCCCTAGCCCTACTTACCATTAAAACAAAAATTAAAAAATTCAGCGGTTTGTGTGTGACCCATAGATTATATTCACTGGATACTGACCCTATAATTTATATCATAAGTAGCTTGCTGCAAAGCACAGCAGTTCTGTCCCAATAGTTGAATTGTGCATATATTAAATTAAAATTGACAATGTGGTCGCTATGTACCTCGCTCTATGATTACTTGTATTGTGTTGTGTAATGTATAGTGCATGTCACATCACTTGAACATATAATAGTATACCTTTACAGACAGTGGGATGCATTATTTTGATACTAACAAATGCGCAGTAACGACATTGGCACATAACTGCTATAATAGTTCATGATTACAGCCAGATAATGGTATCCAATGTATCAATGATTTAAGGTGTGACTGCCACACCATACCACTTACAGGTTAATTTGGAATGTTAATGTACTAGTGGCCATTATGTGATATGTAATTTATTAGATATCAGTTTATCAGCCAATAAATATTTTTCTTAAGATGGAAAAAAAATCAATGGTCCATTGTACAACTTTAGATGAAAAACATTGCAACTTAATGCCAAATGTTGGTTGAAATGTACTATAACTTCAGAATAAATTATAAATTTAGTGTATAATACGTACATAAATAATCATAAGAAGGGTTCGGATTTTATAGCACTAAAAAACAATAAAATATGCGCTATAATATTCCCTAAAAATATCAAAAATAGCAAAAAAAAAAAAAAAAGTAAATCCAAATTGTTTTAAATTTATTTTAAATAAATTAGATAAAGAGACACGCGTGCCTGTAGGCACCGCATATTGAGAGAAAAATTAATGTGTATTGCAAATTAGAACAATATTTATAAAATATTTTATTGTTGTATAAATTTTATATTTATAAAAGTATACTCTATATTATTAAAATAAAAATGATAAAAACAATAATTAATAAATAAATATATTATTATTTAGTATACAGTATTTTTATAATTTTATGAACTTAAAAATTTAAGAAAAATACAAAATAAAGCATTATAAAGTGCGTATTAGCAAAAAAAAGCACCAAAACTTCAAAAATAGCACTAAAAATCAGAAATATGCAAAAAATAGCAAAATGAAATTTCATATTTGGAATCTCTGATGTATAAACAAATTTATTGCTTACTCTGCTATTTTTATTTGTATCCTATAATAATTAGCAAATGCTTTAAAATTCGAACCCTAATCATAAATTATTTCTTTAAAAAATATTTTTATCAATAAATTTAATAACTATAGTAGTGCTATACATAGATAATTCAGCCATGTGTTGCAATTAACTTTATATATTTTAATTAAATGTATAAAATTATTTTATTCGTCTGTGGACAAAGTACCTAAAGTGTGAGTAACACCAATCTTACTGACTTATAATTAATATTACCTGCAGTAAAACACTAATTGGATGTCTGCCACATATAGTGTTTGAAAATGTTTTCAAGTATTCAACAAATGCCTGGGGTTCTAAAGTTTCAATGGTCTTCATGCCCTTTAAAAAATAAATAATTATAAATTACTATTTGTAAATTTTTAATTTTATCATATTTACACAAATGTGATTGTTATTGATTTTTATCAATCTACGACTGCTATGACTTTATTAGGGTTAAAATAAAATATAGCTTAATTTACATGAAAAATTGAAAAAATCTATTAAAATCTATTTATATATTATATAAATTAAATATTAATAAATATGATAAATATTGATCTGATAACTAATATATTAAGTACCATAACTTGTACTCCTACTTAAGGGGATTCGGAGCGTCGATTTTCTTTCTCTATCTAACACACATAAATGCTAAAGATTTAGACGTTTTCTACTTCCAACGTTACAATTGAACTAGTTATGTGATAAGGGATCTGAAAACGGATTAGAATTTGTTAGAAAGTCTACTTTAGATTGATTTTCCCACTTTTTTATTTTTTTGTACTAAATTCTTTAAAAATTGAATTCGACAACAATAAGAAAATTTAAAAAAAAGTGGTTAAGTCGATCTAAAGTAGATTTTCTAACGAATTCAAATCCGTTTTCAGATCCCTTATCACATAACTAGATCGATCGTAACGTTGGAAGTAGAAAATGTCTAAATCCCTATCTTTTATGTGTGTTAGGCAGAGAAAGAAAATTGATGCTTCGAATCTCCTTAATATCAGCATGGAATTGCCAAAAATAAATAAGAAATAATTTTTATTTAATGCATATACACAATTTATTACAAATCAATATTCAGATAATACGAAAATGTGTTTTTTCTATTTTGTAACAAAAATTAATCTATACAAATATATATACTTGTACATATATATATATAAATGAATTTCTGTCTGTCTTTTTTTATGCATTCCTAAACAGCTGGACTGATTGTGATGAAATGTGATACAGATGTCTCAAATCATCAGTTTTATGGCAACACATATAAAAATTGAACTTGAAGACAAATATGCGATAATGAAGATAATTATATACATCTACAAAATGATGCATCAGCTGATGGTTTCACAAAACAATTTATGGAAATAGTGATCGATGAAACAACATAATGCATCCACATTGCTAACAAATTTCTATAAAATAACAACAACGACCAATGAGTTAATTGACAAAGTTTTGTCAAATCTAACACAAAATTACAGAAATCGTCAGTGGCTCAATACACGGGCACTGAACGTAACCAATATAAATATAATCAATATCATCAATCTAAACGAAATTCAAGCGACACGACAACGTATCAGTCCACTATAATGAATCAAGACACAGTTGTCAATTATCCTTAAATTCACTTTATTTGCCAGGAATGACACTGCACGTTCTTACATTGAAATTCTTCTACGAAACATCAATCTACCACGACTGCAACAGTAATAGGCTTTCAGTGAAAAAGTTGATGAACAACATTATTGAAGCTACAATTTTAAACGAAAAGTTTAAAAGCAAGAATGTACTGTTGCCACACATCCCAATGATTCCAACAAATATGCCCTGCTAACCACTGCAGTTTCCGGTACGATTCGCCTTTGCAATAATGACACAAGGACAATTGCTACAGATGTGTGGACTGAATTTGGAAAATCCATGGTTCTCACGTGGAAGCTGTATGTGGCATGTTCACGTGTCGAATAACCTTCTGATTTATTTCTGTATGCACCAGATGGAAGAACAAAAATTATTGTGTATCCAAATACACTTCAATAAATATCATTCAATTTAATACTTGAACTGTCAGACTCGATAAAACTTCAGACTTCTTGATAAAACAAATAAAATTACATAATGATAAACTAAATTGAATGTCGTTGTATACTAAGTATATTTTAACCATTATCTATCTTCACGTATAAAAAATATACTGTTAGCATAATCACAGGTAACGAATTTAACACAAAAGTTGAGGCATATATGAGATAGGATTTTTAATGGACTATGATGTGCATGGGCTAGAAGTGATAAAAGACAAAAATAAAAGCAAAATATTGAAAAACATTGTAAAATATGCTAATATACTTAAAAATATATTTTAATATTTTCAGACATGGAATGGATTTTTATCTAAGAATGGATACAATAGCATAATTAAAAAAAATATATACAAAATAAACATTTATCTTAAAAAGTTAGCCATTATAATGTAGAAAATGTATTAAATTTTTATTATTCATACTCAATATATAAAATATTACATTACCTTAAGATCTAAAGCTGTAATTGAGTCATGAATTTCACCCCAGGATTTTTCATAAAATGTATAACGAAATCTTTGTCCCCAATGACAAAAATCCGAAGATATAACAAACAAATTTTTAGGATCAGCTAGATACCTGGCGAATATATGTCCATACAATTTTTCTTTATCAGTACTCAACGAGCCAACCATTACAGGCACAATAGTAAATTTACCTTTGTAACTACAAACATAAACAAATATTATTATAAGACAATTATACATATTTTATTTCTTAGAATTATTACTCTTGCATCACTTTGGCGATGTATGGCAATTGCATTTCTATGCTATGTTCATCTTCATCTACTTTCATAGTCATCCTATCAAATTTTGTAGTTGACTCAAGTTCATCATACACTACAATATCACAAATATTTTAATTTGTTTAGTGTTTTATGAATAAATCTTACCTTCTGTGTCTATTTGTAAATCATAAAATGGTGTCTTATACATAACAGCACTTGATAATGCACAACCCGACAAACGTACATTATGTGAAGGTCCCAATATAAAAATACGTTGCCTAAAATAATAACTAATCATTTTGGGAAAAGTGTGATGAATGATTAAACTTACACGACAGAAGGACTTATCTGACGATAAGCAAATGCTGCACAAGAACCACAATATTGATAACCAGCATGACTGTGGAAATAAAAAACTATTAGTTTCAATATGGATATTAATAAGAAAATCAATATTATATTAAATTTAATCCTTCATTAGTTACCTATCTAGGAATATTTTAATGTCTTAGTTTTTTTCATTTATAAGTAAAATCCTATTAATCTCCACCTCTGGATTATCCTCTATGATATGATTACAAATAGATAGTTTGTACTAAATGTAGTTTTTAGTGTAAAAGCAAAAGATATACTAGTTCAAAATTGAGTCTGGTAATATTTTATCCCAGATAACTATATTTTTGTATAAATTGTATTAATTATATAAGTCAAATAAGTTAAATCTTTTATATATATAATCATTAATCACTAAGATGTTTTGTTAAAAATAATATATTTTGTCATTATTTTTATTATTTTTATTATATTTTACTCTTATTTTATTCATATTATGAAGGTTCTAATTTAACATAAATTACTCAATAATATTTTTTACATTGTCAATTATAAATTATTTGAAGAAAAAAACCACTTCAAAAATATACGAAAAGAAATAAAAATGTATTAATAGTGACAATCAATGTTTCGACTAGGTATATTGGACATTTTTTAAAACTATAAATAAAATACATAAAAAATAAAGATCAGACTATTGAAAATTTAATCATAATATATCTATTATATTATATTTGTCAAAAACACTATACCTATTATCAAGTAAAATTATAGACTACAAAAATAAATTTAACAAATGGAGTGCTATACCTACTACTATTTATTCTAATTATTCAGATGACTAACGAAGGGTTAAATTGAAAAAGTATAGGTAACAATACACGTACGGAGCTATTATTGCTCTGGCGGGCCCGTGTGTCAGTTCAGCGGCCCCTAACCAATTTTCCAATTGATTGCTAAGCTCTTTGGCTGTAAAACAAATTGTCAAAATAAATTAAATTGTTATTAATCGTTCACACTATTATTATATATGATTACCGGATTCGTTGTACCAGCTCCCGGAATGACTAGCTCTGCGTACAGCCATTGTCGTTGGGTTTCGGTCGACGTACGAATTAATATTATATTATACAATTTAAAAAATAAATAACAATACAGGTACAACTAAATATTATATTATACTTGTTAGAAGTTTTGTTCGATTGGAAATTGGCCGATCGACACAAACTACAAAGCGATGCTACGAAATTTTTTCGACCTCCAGAGTCTAAACGTAAGACCCCGAACAAAGAAACAATGTTAAAAAGTTTAACTACAGATAAAAAGAAACAAATGATTATTCATTCCTCTTTGTGAAAAAATAAAAATATTGATATTCGGTCCAAAAAACATAACGAGAGTGACTAGCCAGTATTGGCCCAGTGGGGCCATTTATTGTGTTCATTCGTGTGACATAGAAAAAAATCTTGTTTTAAACCGGCCTACTCTGCTGATTGATTCCACGCTTATCGCCGCGTTATCACAGCAATCGTCGACGTTGTTTTGTCGAATACCAAAACCATAGATTTCAGAATTTCAGATTAAATACAAATAAAACCAAACCCAACACCCAAGATTAGTTTACAGGATTATACCTACAGAGTACAGATTAATAATTCTAAGTCCATTCATACTCCGTCGAAGTCAAAATTGTAGTTTGTTTCCTAATTGTTTCGTCTAAGACGTACGTAAATATTACCGTTAATAAATCAGTAAATTAACTGTCAAGTTAAGTAACAGTTGGTTGTCGACTGTGTAATTAATTGTCTTCCGTTACGTACGCGAAGCAAGCATTGCTGACGATAGTCACATGAAGTAAGTGCCCTCATATTTTTGAACGACAATGTCGGCTTCGGCAATTTACATATTGGACGTAAAGGGCAAAGTGTTAATTTCCCGAAACTATCGGGGCGATATTGCGCCCAACGTCATTGAGAAATTCATGCCGCTGTTGATGGAGAAGGAAGAAGAAGGCTCATTAACGCCCTTGTTGCAGACCGAGGAATGCACATTCACATACATAAAATGCAACAATCTGTACGTCGTATCCACGACCAAGAAAAATGCCAATATTATGTTAGTATTTGTATTCCTTCATAAAATTGTGCGGGTCATGAATGAGTATTTCAAAGAAATTGAAGAGGAGAGTATACGCGACAATTTCGTAGTCATATATGAACTTCTGGATGAGTTGCTAGACTTTGGATATCCGCAAACAACTGATAGTAAAATTCTGCAAGAATACATTACTCAAGACGGCCACAAATTGGAAATTCAACCTAGAATTCCGATGGCGGTAACAAATGCTGTGTCTTGGCGTTCTGAAGGACTCAAATATAGAAAGAATGAAGTATTCTTGGATGTTATAGAATCAGTAAATTTATTAGCTAGTGCTAATGGAAATGTTCTAAGGAGTGAAATAGTAGGTTCAATCAAGATGCGAGTCTATCTTTCTGGAATGCCTGAGCTACGATTGGGTCTTAACGATAAAGTGTTATTTGAAAGTACTGGACGAGGAAAGTCTAAATCTGTAGAACTTGAAGATGTCAAATTTCATCAATGTGTTCGTCTTTCAAGATTTGAAAATGATAGAACTATATCATTTATACCTCCAGACGGAGAATTTGATTTGATGACATACAGGTAATATATTATATTCTATATATTTATTTTTAATTTCTCAATTTATACTAATGGTTATCATTTCAGATTAAGTACCCATATTAAGCCTTTAATTTGGATTGAAAGTGTCATAGAAAGACATGCTCATAGTCGTGTTGAATATATAGTTAAGGCAAAATCACAATTTAAGCGTCGATCTACTGCCACTAATGTAGAAGTAGTGATTCAAGTACCTATGGATGCTGATTCTCCTAAATTCAAAACAACTGTTGGTTCAGTTAAATATATGCCAGAACAAAATTCTTTAATATGGTCGATTAAATCATTCCCTGGAGGTAAAGAATATTTAATGAGAGCACATTTTGGTCTACCGAGTGTTGAAAATGAGGAAACAGAAGGTCGACCTCCAATTCAAGTAAAATTTGAAATACCGTATTTCACAACATCGGGCATCCAGGTCAGATACTTAAAAATAATTGAAAAGAGTGGTTATCAAGCATTACCTTGGGTAAGATATATCACCCAAAATGGAGACTATCAATTAAGAACTAATTAAAATAATTTTGAGTCATATATTTGTAAACTTAATATAATTGATTGTATTATTATAGAATAATAATAACAAATAACTTTTTTGTTACATTACAAAAATTTTTAATTTACATAAATAATTTGATTGGTCCGTCCTGTATATAATAATTTTGAATTATTATGGTTCATTATTTTGATAAATGACTACTGTTAGTGAATTTTTATAAAAACACAGTCCTATATTTTAATAATTGTATATATATATATTTCAAAATAATAGCAGTTATTATGATTGGCCTTATTGCTTATGTAGATATTTGCAAAATCCAATATTAATTATTATTAATAAAATATTATATATTAGTTTTAAATTATCATTGTTTATGTTCAGTATATGTTATTTTATTATATTTAACAATAAAAAGAAATATTGGTTATAATATTATAGTTGGTTAATTTTATTTTGCTTTTGCTCAATAAGAACAAACTGCTGTGGATGGATGCAATGATAAATCATTACATTAGAAAAAACGATTTTGAGCGAAGTTCAGTTAGATAATATAGATATATGTAGAATTGATTTAAATTTCCACAAATTTACTAAAATATCATTAGTCAATACTTGATGAAGTATTTATTAATCATTATCAAAATTAATTATTCAATATTATTCTTCCCTTTTATACCTATAAAAACATTAACTATTTTAATAATATAATAATTTATAATACCTATAATAATCAGTATAGACTATAGGTAATCATTATCACTACACAATCGCTCACTATTAGACTAATATTATTAATAATTTAATGTTTTTAACAAAAAAACTTAATATATATCATATTGATTGACTGATGTAATCGTCTGCTACTACTGACTATTGTTATTCATTACTTTCTTAGTCATTTATCGTTAATATCCATCACTAATCTATACCTATATTTGACTGAACTACGCTCAGTATCGCTTTTTCAAATTTAATAATTTATAATTGCATTCAAATCTTAATCAAATTATAACACAATACTATAACATCACTATTATCCTTTCCTCATTTGTATCCCTTATTCCCTTCGACTTTAAACAGCTATAAAAAAAAAAAAAAAAATCGTAAATGTAATAATTCACAATTAATTGGAATTTGGAAATGAGTTAAGTAAAGTGTATTTGAATTTCAATAAATTTTTCAAAAATTTTATTAATTTTATTTAACATTATTGTAAAATATTGAAATATAATAAGAAGAATCCGAAAATATATATGTACTATAAATATCGATTTTACTAAAATTTCAACTTTAAACACATATAAAAAAAAATTTATAATTTATATTTTTCTAATATTAAGAAATTACGTTAAGATATATATCAGTATGCTTCAATAAATATTTCAAAAATTTTTCAAATTTTATACAACATTGTAAAAATATTGAGAAATAATAATAAGAATCCAAAAATATATACCATAAATATCGATTTTACTAAAATGTCAACTTAAAACGCCTATGAAAAAATTTGAGACTTGAGATTTTTCTAATATTTTGTAAATACGTTAAGATATAATATATCAGTATGCTTCAATAAAATTTTCCAAATTTTTTGACCTGTTTATTAACATAATATAGGTAATTCATTTCTTATGCTTTTATTTTTAATATAGACGTTACAAAATTAAGTAGTTACTTATTAGTTATTATAGATAGTGGCGTACCAAAGAGGGGCAGTTAGTCGTTAGTGGGGGTTAAATCTTAAATCTACTCCCCTAAAAAATACATTGACTTGGAATTGTATTAATAATTTAATACTGCAGATAACAGATTAATTCAACTTTGTTAGTTATTATGTCACATGATGATTTGGCACGCGGTTTATTATAATATATTCGTACTAGGTATACATAGTGTCATATAGTTATATTATAAACATACCTATTTCAAGATTAAATTACATTTAACAAATATTGTCTTCTTACAAATTATTGTCCATTAATATATAAATTATAAGGTAAAGTCCCCCCCTATGAAACAATCCTATGTTGTAGAGTTAATTTGGACGGTCGGTAAAAAAATGGAAAATTTTATTTTATACATATTAAATCACAATTCGCATTAGCATTTAAATGTTGAAAAATTTGTCAAAAACTGGATTGCATATTTTACGCCGTGGATTGTGCAATATAGGCAACTCATTATACGTGGTGTCCATTCGATTTTTCTGATTCTCTTATCACTTGCTGGACGCCACTTGGTAATTTCACACACGTAAAATTTTGTGAACGGTTTATGGCGTTTTATTATATTTAGATAGTTAAAATTTTAGTATATTATAAAATTTCATCTTATCTGTATGTACTATGTACGACATAATGACAATTACTATATAAATTACGATTGTGCTGCTGAAGTTGGTTTTGTTCACGATTATGATCGACAAAGCTCTTAACTTGAAACAAGTAAGTGAATTTATGAAATTGTATAAATATATAATTAGAGGCATTAGGATATATTATGAAATTTTGCTATTTTAGTTTTAACTGTCATCCTTCTTCCTCTATGTTTTATAAAAGTAACTCTACTTGGTAATATATTTTGTATGTTCACGTTTTCAGTTTATGTTACGCCAGAAATCATTAAGACTCTATAGAGAATTTTTGAAAACAATAAAAAACATACCTCTTGAAAGTGACAGACAACAATTTATTGATTGGGTGAAAACCGATTTCCAAAGAAATAAATTTGAAACTGATGAGGTTTGGTATAATTTTTTCTATTACTAAATAAAATTACTTATGGTATGATTTTAATAAATGTATTGAAATATATTTGTATTATTAGGTACCTATTGATTAAAATTATGTCATAATTCTAGTTTAGCTACTTCTTGGATTTTGCTTATTAGATTTTGGGCGAAGAGAAAAATTTATTGGTTTTACAATGATGTGTGTCTTTTTTTTTTTGTATTTATGTCTGAAGATACTTTTACTACACAAAATAATGCTCTGATTTTCATAAATTTTCATAAATAGCATATTTATTTAACTAGAACTAGAATGTGCATATTAGTCTTTTACTATAATTATATAAATTTAATAGATTCAAAATTGTATTATTCATATATTTTTATTCTCTTATTTTCCTTTTAAGTTGAATTATTTTTTATAAAAATTAATTGATATATTATTATTTTTCAGTATTGCATAAAAACTTTACACAGACACGGTGAAAAGTCTTTAAAAGATCTAAAACTCAATTTGGCACTTAGTAGTACAAACAAGTTATAGAAATAAGGTAATTATGGAATTTAAATCTGAATCCGGATTACAACTCTTAGAAAGACTTATAGCACGGCCATCAATTAAAGACCTAACACCTTTATTACCAGGTGAATTAACTAATGAAATAATAGAAATAATTGGAAACACATCAACTGGGAAAACATTATTTTTGACAGAATGCATTGCTAAATGCATTACTCCTAAAAATGTTGATGGCTTAAATACAGGTGTTGTTTATATTGATTTAGATGGGCAATTTGATATTACTAAACTTATTAATATTATTAAACGTTTAGTTAAAAATGCTAATGAAGAGTTGGTTAAGTCTTGTTTAAAAAAATTTACATTGATCAATTGTTATGATAGTCCTACTTTATTTGTTACATTTCAAAGATTAAAACTGTTTCTCACTGAACAGTGTCAAGTAGGATTGATTATTTTAGACAGTGTTTCTGCAAATTATTGGCAAGATTCAATATCGGGTGGTGAAAAATATATGGATACATATGTAGAGAAAATGATATCTTCATTAAAAATGTGTTTACAAGATTTTAAAGTACCTATTATATTTACAAAACAAATTTATTTTCAATCTAAATGTAGTGATTTTTTATTTGACTATGTAAATCGCAAAATTTTATTCCAGCGATTAAGTTCTGGTTATTATGCAACTGTAACAAGAAACAATGATAATATTTGTTATAAATTTATTGTTAATGATCAAGGAATTAGCAAGTTCATACAATCATCAATTAAATAAATTATATTATATATATATGCCTACCTATATTTATATAAGAATTTATAAAATAATGATTTAAATTTTGTAATTTTAAATTCAAATTATATATACATATGAATTTTTTACTTTTCTCTTTAGATAAAATTGCAAAATGATTTTAAATGATTGCCTAAATAATATACAAAATGTTGATCAGATTATTAAATTTATACAAATGGGCTGTTCCCCAGAAATTTCAATTCACGAAAATGAAGCAAATTGTGATGGAATATTAATAGCTCATTTGGATAATGCAAAATCTGTTTTAAATAATATTAGTAAACTCTTAAGCAAAATTCTAAATAATAATGTAGACATACAAATTAAGCCTCTGGATATATTGAATCCATGTATATATTTATTTGGTGAACATTGTGAATCTACTTTCCCGTGGAGTGATGTTGAAAGTCATTCAATAATGAATGGTTGTATTGAAAAATTATGTAACTTAATGCATTATAACAATATTGAAGAATTATTTGCCAGAGTGGATGTTTCTAAAATATTTATTGGTTTACAATATAAACTAGAGAATGATAATTGGAAAAAATATCCAGCTGCTGTTCAGTGTTTTATGTGGATATTGAAGTATCTGAAAGTAAAATATGAAAGTTAATTTATTTTATTTTACATACAACAAAAACTCAATATATTTTTTGTTCTAGATGCCAAATTTAAATACTTTATTATACTTAGTGATGCCTTTACCATTAAATATGTTTGATGATTATCAAGATTCAAATATAATTATTGCTCTTGATGCGTTTCAACATATAATTGATAATACCGTTAGTAAACATTTTATTTATGAATTACAAGTGTTGGAAATTTACAGTTATTTTTAATTTTAATTTTATATTGTACATTTAAAATATATGTTTAGCCTGCTGCTGAATTAGCAATGAGTGGACATGACACTGTTTTATTAAAGTCGTTAGAGCATAGATTACAATCATCTGAATATCAACTAATTCCTCATTTACTCAAGTGTCTTCTATCGTTGATTTCAAAAATTCAAATGAAACATTTAAGTAAAAAAAATTCTTTAAATGTAAGTATATAAATATTTTTAGATAAATTTTAATACTATTAAACTGAATATATTATTATTTATTAGTGGACAGAGTTTGATGATGTTATGAATATTTTATTACCAAGAATGGAACTTGAACATAAAAATGAACCAATTAAATGTTATTCATCAATTTTTCCATTTATTTTGGAATCTATTGGATTTTCTTGTATTCGTTGGACAGAGCGTTTGATACCATTATTTGCAGAATACATTATGTATAACCATTCTACTTTGGCAACAGCAAAAGTTTGTTATTATTATTAATACTTTCCATTTGTAAAATAGTTTAGCATGTACCATATTTTAGGCAATTGAAGTATTCATTAAACAAACATGGCCAAGGAAATGTACTCATTGGAATGTGCTGTTAACAATCTTAATAAAAGCTTTATATATGGAAAATAATATCAATCTGGAACCTAATAAAGATACTATTTTAATAATAGTAGAATGTATTAGAATATTAGAAGCTGCAAAACCAAAATGTGTTCGTGACGTTTTGAATAAATTAAAGAAATGCGAAGAATTTAAAGTTAAAAAAAAATTTAAAGAAATTTTAGAAACATTGTAAGTCATAGATTTTTTATAAATAAAGTAATTTGGCTAAAAATTAATTTATTAACTTGTTACATTGATTTTTAAATGATAAACCCTTTTTTTAATTTGATTTTTTTATGTATGAAAGCACGATTATAGAAGTTAAAAGTGTTCCAACTACTATACTATACTATACTATATAAATGGTGTATTCATTTATCAGAGAATTTCATATAGTATGTATTTTATTTGGGTTATTTTCAATTACTCATTAGTTTTCTTTAAAACATAGTTTTGTGTATGTATAAAAGTACGATTTGAGTAGTGCAAGTGGTCTGATTATCACAAATAAGGTATGCTTTCAGTAGAGAATTTGTACTTTTTCTCGTTTTTCTTAGGAGTTAAAAATTAAACCTGTAAAATTTCGGGAAACTATAATTTTGATGATTTTTGTTTTGTAATTAATAATTAATGACAAAATTTTTATTAAGTATGATAAAGTCTTGAAATATGCTTTAATTAAGTCTAAATCACAGAAGAGATTTTTTATCTTAAAAAATAAACTTATTTCATAGTCTAGTCGTTAAAGATATTTTTCATATGTATAAAAAATAAAAATAATCACTAATTTATTGTTTGTATAAATAGTTATACATAGTTGGACTTAAATTTTTCTCATAATCATTTTTATTAATTTGATCATTGCATTTAAATTTTAATTATAATACTATTCTTCAATCACCATTATTATTTCCATAGCTACATCCTATTTATTAATATTAATCATTTATAAATTTAATTAAGCAAGAATAAAATAAATATTTACTAAGTATGTGTGCTTCACTTTAAATTTATTATTTTATAAACACTAAGTAATAAAAAATATAAAACTTTTCATCTGACAAATAACTATAAATTCATAAAATGTGTGTAAACAATGCAATAGAGTATTTTTTTTATTGAATAATAACATAAGTAATGTCCAAAAAATAATATTTTTCATTGTAATTTATACCATAAACCTAACCTTTGAATTATGCAAAAAAAATTACTTTTTTATTGTGGTATTAAAATAATTTTTATTAGTCATGTGTTAATCTAATAAAATGTCAGTACAGGCATAAAAGTGATAGATTGTATATATATATATGATATGAATACAAGATATTTATAGTCAAAATATTAAAAAGTATACTTTTATATTTAATTTTAAATATAATTAGAAATTTACAAATTATAACTTAACTATTATGTACATTTTTTTCAGTAACATAATTTAATTAAAAATTTCTATTCTTCAAATTTTTTAAATAATATTTAATAGTTATATCTATGGTATACTTATAAGTAATTACTAAAGTTATCAAAATATAAGTATTATTTTCAATAGAATAAAATATTAACAGATATATACATTTTTATTAAAAAGAAGTCATTTTTTTATGTGTTTCTCTATATGTATGTTCTTTTTGTATTGACTTTTCTTCAGTTTTTAAATTTACAAGATGATTATTAGCTTCCTTTAGTTTCTGATTAATTACATTATATAGTACAGAACCAGTTATACTTCGATTTAGTTTATAGTTTAATTCTTGTATATTAATTTTTTGCCGTTTTATATCTTCTTCTATTTTCAAACTTCGAACATTTAAATTGTGTATTGTTGAGCTTTTTAATTTTTTCTCATCAATTATATCTTTATTTTGATTAATATTTTTAACATCTATTTGAAAGAAAATTGTTAATATTACATAAATAATCTAGAATTTAACAACTTACTTAGATTACTATTAAGAAATGTAAAAACATCTGGAGACTTTTCTAATGATTTCTCATATGATTTCTTTATACGTCGATCCAATTTTATTTGTTGTTTGCGTTGTTTTCGAGCATCATGATTTTGTATTGTGTTCTTTATAGTCATACAATGATCTAACAGTATTAAAAAAAAAAAAATAATTAAATTTATTATATTAGTTTATAAAATTGAATGATAAATTATTTTTTCAAACTTGCCTAATGATTTTCCTTTTGGTAAAACTGTAGCTTCAACAGGATTTATTCTTCCTTCACCATTTTTACCCAAACCAGCTCCCATTATATATCCCATTTTAACCATTAATTTTGAGCCAATGCCCTACATTAAAATCATACAATAAAATAATAAAGCCATATTAACAAAATTTTAATATTAAAAACATAGTGGAACAAATTATGCATTATTCATAAAAAACAAAAAAAAACAAAATTAATTACCTTTGTATGTTTTTCCCAACTACCAATTGATTGTATAGGCTCAGTATTTAATAATACTTTATTAACTATTTCTGAATCTCGTTTTTTAATTATACTTTCTTCTTTTTCACTATCAGATGATAAATCATATATTTCATTGTCTATAAATATTTATATAAATAAAGTAATCTATAATTTAAATATAGATAAAATGCTGAAATTATTAATATTTTATTATTACTAGTATTTCTTATTAGCTAGTTGTATTCTTAACGACACCTCTGTTTTAAGTTCATTATCTTGAGTAATAATAGATCCCAGATATTTAAATTTAGATACTTTCCTAAAAATATGTCCTTCTAACTCAATATGTTGTTTTAGTCTATAATTTCTGCTACTTCGGCTAACAATTAAGTATTCTTAATCATTGTTAACAGTTAATCCCACTTTCTCTACAGTCTATAAGTTTTTTCCTCAACCTTTTTATTGTCTTGATATCATCTCATAAGAGAGCTATATCATAGGCATATGCTAAGAGTCCTATTGTTATCTGAACCAGTGCAATTTCTTCTAAAACTCTCAGTTCGCATACTATTTTTCACAATACTGGGGAAAGTGCATTCTCTTGCCGGAGTCCTGTTGTCACCCTTACAGGCCCGATGTTGTGTTCACTATCTTAACCTTTATATCCTTCTGGTTGACGCTCCAATAAGGTTTACAATTTTACTTGTGTATCTAAATTCTATGAGTATATTTATTAGGCTTCCTCTATAAATAGAATCATAAGCTTTTTTTTTTTTAATACAATTATATTATTATTATATATAACAGGTATATTAATTAATAAATCATTTATATTAAGACTAATAGTGTGACTAACTAAAGTGGTATTAAAAATTATTTTCAAAAACCATTACCGTTTTCACTTAGAGGAAAAATATTTTGCATTGGTACTTCCATTTCACCGAGTTTTTTATATTCATATTTAACAACACACGATCCATTATCATTCAAATTACCATGTGTAATGTCTAAAACAATTGCTCTTGCCCAAATATTGTTATTATTAGATTTAGCCAAAACTAAACTTCCTATTTTTAAATTATTGAAATTTGGTTCTCTATTATATATTATGAAAAAATATTTATTTTTATTTTTTATATAGAACTATTATAATTATAAAACATTACTTGTATTCTGTAATACGAGAAAGTGGAACGTCAGTTCCATGAGAAAAATAACAGTCTTCATGAGAATATTTGCATACACCATTTAAAAAAAATTGGCACGGCAACATTTGATTACATAATGGATTGATATATAATACAGTAACCTAATAAAATCAAGTTTAAAAATGGATTATTTAAAAATATTATATATAATAAATATTTACTATTATATCATCTAATGATTGTTGATTAGATGAATCATTCATTTTAACAGACATTATAAGTGCATTATGATATGTTGACGCGTAATGTAAATTATCAAATGGAGCTTGGCATTTAGATCCTTTTAAATTTGCCAATTCATTCTATAAAAAAATATATACATATATGTATATATATATATATATATATATATAAATAATACAAATAATATACAAAGTCTGGATTTATATAATAAAATGTACAAGAATTTTTACAAAGATCTACTTTGTATATTTAGTAGAATAGACAAAAATTGTATATATAAAAAATGTATTTTTATTTCATTAATAGTAAATTTTTTAATAAAAAAAGTTAATTTACCTCTATTCCAGCAGTTTCCTGATTTTCAATAATTTCACAAGAATTATCACCATCTGATTCTATTTCAATTGCTTCATAAGATGAGTGATCATCACTTTTCAACTAAAAATTAATTTATTATTGGTGATATTTCAAAAAATATGAAAGCACATTATAAATAAAACAACATTTTTGAGAGAGGAAAAGTAACAATCTATAATATTTTTTCATGATATAATTAATTCTAACAATTAATTATTAATATGAGCAGGGCTTGTGATTTATTACATTAGCATATTTGTTTTGAAACATAATAGAAATGGTAAGTGAGTGATTAATTTGTTTCAGATTACTACTAAGTAAAATACACAATTTTTTTTATATATATTATTGCATATTTTGAATATATAGTGATACTTTATAACTTTTATAGATATGTCCAAAAATTTTGTAATATACCTATTTTTAAATATTCAAGTAAATAATTTAATATAAAGATGATTTTTCTTTTTTTTGTATTTCATAATATGCCTGCTCAGTGTTTATCTATGTAATCTAGTATCTGTGATTTTCTTTTAGTATAGGTATATCATTATTTATTATACGTAAAATATACATTTAAAATTTTATATATATTTAGTATATCCACTTGAAATTCCCAATTCATTGTAGCATAATGAGTTATTATTTCAATGATATTTTGAATATTTCATAATTTTGAATGCATATTTTAGCGCATAATTACTTATAAGAGCATATATTGCGCTTATAATAAAGTTTTTTAAAGCTATAGTCTATATATTAAAGTCACGAGCCCTGCTTATGAGTATAAATAAGAATGCAATTTATATTGGGCCTAAAAGTATATAGTAATCAGAATTTAACGTTATATAAATAGTGGAAATTACAAATGTTTCCACTATATTTATCATTTATACAGCATAGAATTCTGAGATCTAAGCACCTTCTATGCACCTAAAAAATGAATATTCTAATAGACTACTATTATTATTTGCTGCCACTTTAAAATCTTTTTTTATATAATGAATATAGAATTGATTAATGTACATGTTTTTAATTTTAATAATCTTTGTTATATGTTTTTTACAAATTCATTTTTATAAAGTATCATATAGGAAAGTAGTCAAATATTTAATACTAACTTAGATAAAAATTACTTATTGTAATAAACTAATAACTGATACTAATATGAAACTACTAAACTTATAAATTTAAATATCATACTTTTTCTGTGTCTGAAGAATTTGAAACTTTACAAGGTAATGTTTTATTTTCATAATTTATTTTTTGTGTATCCTCATTAGAGGATTCAATTTCTGCCTGTAAAAGGTAAATTTAATTTACAATTAGTATGTTTATATGATGGCGTTATAATGGTTTAAAATTAAATCGATTCGAAATTAAAATGCATCCATATATTTGATAAACCATTTTAAGCGTATAAAATGGTTTTAACTTCTTAAACTATATAGTATGAGAGTTTTAACTTTTTAAAACCCGTTTTAAAGAATTTACATGACATGGAAGCATTTTAATTTAAATTTTAATCTGTTTTAATGTTATTATATAAATATTCTAAATGATACAACTTTAGAAAGTTGGAAAAAAATATATTACCTTAAATAATGCATATTCTTCATCAACTGGGTTTTGAGTAGACTGTTCAGGTATATAATTGTCGCTAGTTAAAGATATAAGTTCAAACAAACTATCTCGCAAGGATGTCAATTCATTTAATTCAATTGTGTTGTTTGAGTTTTTGATAGCTTCCTCTACTTGTTTTAACTTAAGAACAAAATAATTAATTATAATTTTAATTTTTGTTATATATTAACATTATTAAAAATGTATATAGTTAACCTGTTCTACATAGTTATCTGACATATTTATATACAATATTAAATTTATAAAACATTAAAATATACCTAAATATAAGATATACAAATTTAAATTAATTATTATAGTTCAACAATTCTTGACTTTTTGACGAAAAAAGTAAAAAAGAAGAATAAATATTCAATATTTATTTTTATAATAAATGTTATCAACTTGGTATGATAGACTTAAATTATTATCTATGGAGTTAAATTTTATCTCGTATACTAAAAACTAAATATATCCACCTTGACTAATGTATTTACCATGAATTAAGATATCTTAATTCATGGTATTTACCGAAGGGTTGCCAAAATAATGTAGTCAATAATGATAAGAAATTATCACCAATGTTATGTTACTAATCAAACACGACAGTCGGCAGTTGCCACATGCATGATGAAAATATTGTGGATTTTGGCAATAAACTAATTAAGTTATTTAGTTATTATTCATTAAATATTGTTTAAATTCAAAGCTAAGAGTTAGATCATAGATTAAATATACTATTAAGTATATTTAATCTATGCTTAGATATTGTAATATTAATTATTCATTTAGTAATGAGTTTTAAGTATTACTGTTGACTAATGAAATATATTGATTTTTATTTTAGAAAAATATATTATATACGATTATTTAATTGAAAATTAACACAATGTCGATAGATACGGTGACTATGGACCAACTTACTATTGGTAAGTAATGGATCATAATTTTAATCTTCTTTTTCACCTTACCTCCTAGTTATACGGGTTCAGCTATTTAGTAGTTTTTTATTATTTAGTATAGGGATCAACTCCATAGATTTCTATCAATCTATCAGCAATATCTCTTCTAGTATTCATACCAACTATTTTCATATCACAATTTATTCCTTCTATTTACCTCTCCTTTAATCTTCCTTACCACTCTTATTATTCACCTCATTTCCATACCATTTATGCCATCATGCCTCTGAATCAAACCCAAACAATTTTGGCCTATTCTTTCTCACTTTCTCCATAATGGATGAAACTCCTACATTTCCCCTTATATATTCATTTCTTATCCTATCTTCTTTAGAGAGTTCACACATCCATCTTAGCATTCTCATCTCCAATACACTCATTTCTGTTGCATCTTTTTGTTCACTGCCCAACATTCCAAACCACTGTCAAAATATTGTCCTCACTACTGCTTTATAATCCACACCTTTCAATTTTATTTACATCTTTTTATTAAACAAAACACCTGATAGTTCCCTCCACTTCATCAAATCTAACATTTTGCACTGCCTAACTCATCTAAAAATACCTAAATTATATATTATTCTATGGAATGCCTAGATTCAATACTTTGCCGCTAACATATATATACACATAAACTTTTTTATTTTATTTTTTTATTTCAAAGAATTTTTATTGATTTTTAATTTTAATTTTAATTTTATATTTTTTTTTTTACCATAATTAAATGTAAAAATAATATGTAATGGACTAATAATATTGTATTTATAATATTACCTACAAAATTTCTCATATGAAACAATTAAGAATTATTATAAACAAACACATTGTAAAGTAATAATATAAAAATATTATTGTAGTTTTTAATCATCTATGTATAATTCCGTGTTCCTATACAAGAAACATTTATTATAGCTCGCTAACATACATAATAATTAATAATACATAAAAATTTTGTATTCAATTTATAATTCGTAAATATTATAATTTTAATTAGTTGAAAATTCAATTCAATTCATGTTTTAGGTGAACTGTATACATCAGAAAAATATGGTAATGATGAGACTGGTGATGGTACAGAATTAAAACCATTCAAGACTATATTACAGGCTATGAAACACGCTGGCAAGGAACCATTTCCTAATATTTATGTAGATTCAAAAACTGAAGGAGAAGTGTGTACAAAATAAATAATAATTTTTTTTAAATATTTTTTTACATTTTACTAATAATTTTTATTATTGTAAGTTATAATTTTCTGTTTACATGAAATAATTTAATAGAAATTTGAACCAGCTCCTAAAACTCAGTTGAAGAAAAATCAAAAGTTTTGGGTTAGGGAACATCACAAGAATATAGAAAAAGCCAAAAAAGAAGAAGAAGATGCAGCTAAAAGAAATAAAAATTTGGAAGATGCAAAAAAATTAACATTAGTTCAAGATCCTACTTTACCGGTTGCGACTTTAATTAAAATAAAAAATGCTAAGGAACATCGTAATTCAAGGGTTAAAATTTACGGATGGGTGCATAGACTCCGAAGACAAGGTATTTGTAATTTTAAGACTAGTAAAATTGATTTTTATTTTTTACTGTTGCATGTTAAAAATTTGAAATGTTATTTGGCTATTAATTTAATTATATATAAGTATCTAATTGGAAATATACTTCATGTCAATTTTAATATTAATATTTATATGATAAAATAATCTAAATACAGTTACTGTAAACTAGTTTAAATGGTGAATAATATTTTAGCAATTAATTTTTGTTATTTGTCTGTTTATATAGGAAAGTCCCTAATGTTTATTACATTAAGAGATGGTACAGGATTTTTACAAACAGTTCTTAATGATAAATTATGTCAAATTTATAATGCATTAATGTTATCTACTGAATCATCTGTCCTTCTATTTGGTGTTTTAAAAGAGGTCCCTGAAGGCAAATCGGTTAGAATAATTAATTTAAACTTAATTATATATATTATATCTTTTAAATATGTTCAATAGGCACCAGGAGGACATGAACTTCAAGTAGATTATTGGGAATTACTTACATTAGCACCACCTGGTGGAGCTGATTCTATCTTGAATGAAGATGCTCATCCAGATGTATTGTTGGACAATAGACATATAGCAATTCGTGGAGAAAATGTAATATCATTAATAAATATAATTTTTTATTATACTTAATTGCTTTTTTTACTTGTACTTGTAGACGTCCAAAATCCTGTTAATGAGATCTGTTATAACTCATTCATTTCGTATGCATAATTTAGATAAAGGTTATATAGAAGTGTTACCACCTACTTTAGTACAGACTCAAGTAGAAGGCGGTTCTACATTATTTAAATTGGATTATTTTGGGTATGTATAATTTTGTTATGAAAATATATATTTTATTTTATTTAAAACTATATATTATAAATGTTTTATTCAGCCAAGAAGCATATTTGACTCAAAGTTCTCAGCTTTACTTAGAAACTTGTTTGCCAGCGTTAGGCGATGTCTTTTGTATGGCACAAAGTTATCGTGCTGAACAAAGTCGTACGAGAAGGCATTTATCGGAGTAAGATATTGAATTTCCAAATAAATATTTTTGATAATAAAACCAATATTAAATTATATTATTTTAGATACACTCACGTGGAAGCTGAATTTCCATTTATTACTTTTAATGATCTTCTTGATCGAATAGAAGACATGATTTGTGATGTAGTGAATCGTATATTAAAATCACCTTATGCAGATATTGTGAAACAATTGAATCCAGTAAGATTTTTTCATAAATTATAAAGTTATAGTAGTAGTGTAATTTATTCAGAAATATCTAATAAGTATATAAATATATTTATAGCTACTTTTTAAATTTAATAGAATATTATAATTGCACTTGTGGATCATCAATAATAATAGGACATTTTATATAAATATGTATTGTATTATTAATAATTATTAACATAATATTCTTTTTTAATAGTAAATTTAAATGATTAATATGCTATTTAAGGAATTTGTTATACCAAAGAAACCATTTAAAAGAATGGATTATAAAATGGCTATTGAATTTTTGCGTGAAAATAATATAACAAAAGAAGACAATTCTTTTTATGAATTTGGAGAGGTAATTTATATGTTATTTTTATATTGGGTCTCATAATTTAATGTATTGCATTATTATTAGGATATTCCAGAGATGGCTGAAAGAAAAATGACTGATTTGATTAATGAACCAATTATGTTGTGTAGATTTCCTGCTGAAATTAAATCATTTTATATGTCTCGTTGTCCTGAAGATAACACTCTTACTGAATCTGTAAGTATAAATAAATTTTATGATAAATTTGGAATTAATTAATTTACAATTATTTTTAGGTTGATGTCTTATTACCGGGTGTTGGAGAGATTGTTGGAGGTTCAATGCGTATTTGGGACCACGATGAGTTGTTGGCTGGTTATAAAAGTGTTGGGATTGACCCAAAACCATATTATTGGTATACTGATCAAGTATGTTCATATTATATTTATCATAATGATAAATATTCAAATAAATAGATAACTAAAAATATAATTTTATATTTAGAGAAAATTTGGGTCATGCCCTCATGGTGGATATGGTTTAGGATTGGAGAGATTTATATGCTGGTTATTGAATAGATACCACATCCGTGAAGTTTGTTTATATCCTAGATTTTTGGACAGATGTACCCCATAAATGTAAACACATGATTAATTTTCAGCAAATAAACTTAAAAAATAATTCTATTGTACGCTATTTTGCTTTAATAATTTAATTAAACATGTTTAATTTCAATTAATAAATATTATAGTATATGATTATAAATTGTTTCTGAATTTTTATTATAAATTTTTTTTTTTTTTAAATATTTTATTATTAACCTTAGAATTTAATTATACATAATTTATTTAAGAGTGAATAAAAATATAGAACTCTAGTAACAAAATAATAGAAAGGTAAAGTAGTTGATTATAAAATAATGTATGAAGGATGTTATATGAATGAAAAATTATCTTTGAAGACCCGCCAATGCTTACTAAAACATATCATTTGTGTTAAAAAAGTATCTCCAGAGTGTTGACAACACTAAAATTTACAAAAAAAAAAAAAAAAAAAAAAAAGGGTTCTGTAATACATCTTGTAATAACCATATTTTTTAAAGCAATTCTATTCTTGTATATAATGAGCCTTATTTGTTCATATAAGAGTTGCTGAAATAGATAATAATAGATGAATGTATTTATATTATAAAATTATTTTTTCATTTAATTTCACTTAACCCAGTCTAGCCTAAACTAGTAAAAGAAATAGAGCAAGATTACTTTAAAATGTCATGAAGTTTATTTACCTAAATAAATTATAATTTAGAAATATAACTATTATTTTGTCATTAAGACAGACATATTTTTCCTGTAATTATACTTTTAAAAAGAAGAGTTGATACAACTGCCGTAGGAATATAGGTGTGCAACTCATAGTCTTTAATTTTAATTAAAATTTTAATGCTATGATAAACCATTGAATTCGAAAAAATGATTCTGAGCAAAGAGTAGTCAGATAATGTACCTAGGTATTGATTTAAATTGTGACAATTTTTATTAAATATTTAAAATGCAAAATTTTATCACGTATATAGGTACATAATAGTACATAAATAAACACCCTATAAGATTTTCAAGTCTAAGTTCAATATAAATGCTCATAAAATCCCTTGTCATCGAAATGTCCATTTATGATAAAACTTCACTTAAAATACTTTTTTGAATGTAATGGTTTAAAATTTTTCTGTTTTTTGTTTTTTTTGTTTTTATGTCTGAAGACACTTTTACTACCCGAAATAATGCTTCGATTTTTACGAATAGCATATGTTTCCGATTGGAAAGTGGATGTAGTTGGTACTTTATTTAGGTCATTTTTGGAATTTCTCAAAATTGCTCTATGCGATAGAAAAAACAACGAGAAAATGAAAAACGGCACTTTTCATGAACAGTGTTAGGAACAGATAACAAAAAAATCATCTAGATAAAGATAAAGATAACAACACTAAATTTTATCTAAGATACAGATAAAAGATAAACAAATTAAATTCATCTAACAAAAAGATAAAAAATAAAAATATTTTATCTAGATAAATAACAGATAATTATAGAAATTAAAATTAAAACAACTAGATAATTAAAAAAAATATATAATATACCATCATGCAAGTTTATGCCTATATTATAATATGTTTACTTTTGGCTTTATTAATTATATCATGTTGTGTATCACCAAAAATATTTATAAAATTCTGGGAAATAACACTGGTCATGAGTCATGACATATTTCTCGCGACAGTATAATATACTAATATAGGCTACTTATATAAATTAATTAGTTTATTATAAACCAAATATAGAATATTAATTATTTATAACTAATAAGTAATAAGTACCTACTAAATAGGAATAATTAATCTTCAGAAAAACGTCATATATTTTTAGCCCTGGATGTTATTTTACGTACACGTTGTCTGAGATAATGAGAATAAAAATTAAACAATTTGAAACAGATCCATCTAATTATCATAAAACAATTTATCTTGTATAATTATTTAACTAGATAAGTTAAATTTTTATCTAAAATAAATACTTAGATTACTTATATGTATTTATCTAGATATAGATAAAAGATAAAAAAATAATTATCTAGATA
>JAIUCT010000008.1:12393306-12453380 GCA_021307375.1 Tetraneura akinire | reverse complement strand
AGATCCATCTAATTATCATAAAACAATTTATCTTGTATAATTATTTAACTAGATAAGTTAAATTTTTATCTAAAATAAATACTTAGATTACTTATATGTATTTATCTAGATATAGATAAAAGATAAAAAAATAATTATCTAGATAATTTATCTAGATAAATTTATCTAGATAAGTCCTAACACTGTTCATGAAAACAAAATTTTGACGAATTTGATTTCAATATTTCATGATAAATAGTATATGTAATATAATAGTATTAGTATAATATAATTATTATATATTTAGTATAGAAAATATTTGAAAATATTAAATTTGCATAAAATGCTTGTAGGTAATAATTCGTGTCGTACTTGTATTTTAAAAGATTGCTAATTATTCGTGCATCGTATCACGTACGGCGTACCTACTTATGTTTAATAGGTGGGCTAGTATATAATAGTAAATTACCTAGTGATTTTTGATAAAATTGATGGGTACTTTAGGTGTATGTCGTTATAGTATAGTTATTTAAAAATTCTAAAATTCATAAAATATTTAAATACCTTTACGGCTTTACCTATAATAGAGATAGGTTATGTATACGCACCACAACCGTTATTATTCTCTTTGCCTCCCGAAAATAACTTTAATAACTCACGTACTTATAATTTTTCATTAATGACAGGCATGTAGTTCGTTGGAAATATTATATTAAATAACAATATAATAAAATTATGGAATTTTATATCCGTAATAGTCTTGTAGGTAGGTACCTATACCTAGCCTTGTGGGTTGGACCAAAGCGCGTCAATATTTGCGAAATATTCCGAACCTTTTTCGTCCGTGTCCCAAAGCTCGAACTTATACTTATATAATATATAAATGCGAGTTTTCGATTACCTATACTTTGACAATTTGTCAGGGCATCAAAAATTCCGAACGGCGAATTGGCTCCGAGTGGATTTTTCCCCGCGCGGCTAGTTTTCGCCGAAAATAATATTACCTATTTTATGCAGGCAGGCGAACAGTTTGGAAAGTTTTCGCCAACTCCAAATCTTATATTACCTAGGTTTAATAATCTCATATAATATATGTATAGGTAAGTACCTACGTAGTATATAAAAAAATTGTTTAAAACGAAATCAATCGGTAAAAAAATATTCTATTTATATAAACACAAAATAAAAAAAATAAAAAAAAACGATTGTCGAGTAAAATAGATTTAATGATTTAAAATTATACCGTTAAACGAACAAATAAATAAAAAAAGGAACATTGACAAATTGTATAAAAATAATAATAAATATATAATACTCCAACGCCATAAACATACTCGTATTATATTATGTATTACGTAGCTGTAGCTCGACGATTATCATAGTTAATCATATACATCATATACTCTTTGATATTTAACTATATTAACTAGTAGACGTACTCGTATAAACTAGTTTATTATGTTTATGAACTTTATACACAGCAGTGCCGGATTTATCGGGGGCCTCGAAACTCGTTTGATTTTATGGGGGCCTCAGATTTTGAAAAATATTTTATTCTAAGAATGTCAGCAATATGATGTAGGTAGTCCATGAAGTTTAAAATAATATATATTTATATTAAACATATTTACCTACTACCTATTGATTGATAGTAGGTACTATATTATGTCTATATGAATAAAAATAATTTAAAACTAATTTGTAGGTGTTATAAATTCTACTCTACAAAAATGGATGGTTTAAAGAAAAAGAAATTTGAAAGTGGAACAATAAAAGGAAAAGGAAAACGAAAACGAAAAACAAAAGAGAAAAATTAAAATGTTATAGTTTGTTTCTAATTATTTTTTATTAAAAAGCATCTTCTTCATATGAGTTGTAATAAAAATATCTAATATGTGTATAGGTAAACTTAAGTTAAAATATTATTACTATTAATATAATTTTATAGATATCTAAATATAAAATTTAATTTCTAAAAAAAATGATCAAAATACTTTCATATTAGTCCATCTAATATTCTAATCCAACTTTTTTTATAAATAAATATTATATTTTATTGCACTATAACAATTTTAAATTAAAACTCAAGAAAAAAGATGTAATGATCATCAATTTTTATTTAACGTAATTATCTTATCTCTTGCAAAGTTGCGTACCTAAACATTAAAAAAAAAATATATATTCCATGTCAATAAGACTAATACTAGGACTAATACTTATAAATAGAATATATTTTTAAATTTTAGATTCTGAGCAAAGCGAAGAATGTATTGGTTTTACAATGATGTGTGATTTTTTTTTTTTTTTATGTCTGTGTACAAAAATACTACCCGAAATAATGCTCCAATTTTCACGAATAGGGTATGTTTCCGGTAGCAAAGTGGATGTACTTAGTACTTTACTTAGGTCATTTTTTGAATTTCTCAAAATTGATGCTATGCGGTAGAAAAAACGCCGAAAAAATGACGAAAAAACGGCATTTTTGGCGAAAAATGAAATTTTGACGAATTCAATTTCTATATTTCTCAATAACTCGGGCAATTTTTAAGATATAGACTTGAAAATTTTTTTGCGTGTTCACATCGCTACTATATATATATATATGGTAAAATGTAGGAACCGTTTTTTAAATTTTTTTTACAAAATATAGGACTTCGAATATTTCGTAAAATTCTCGTTTTTACGTATATAATGTTTTATAAAATTGGCAATTTTGGGTATTTTGGTCTGAAAATTTTACTGAAGTATACTTACATATTACTTCACATCATACTAAAATATTATAAAAATCCCTAATCTCAATTATTTTTTATAGCTGTTTTTAGTTCAAACAAAAATTATAATCTGACTGAACTTCACTCAGAATCGTTTTTTCGAATGCAATGGTTTATCATTGCATTCAAATTCTAAGTTTAATTAAACGCTATGATTCGCACACCTGTATCCTGTGCGACAGGAGTATCAGCTCATCTTTTTTTACCTATTTTTTGGTGTAAATAAATATATAGCATGCCAATTAAAAAAAAGTAAAAAATTCAAAAATCAGCAAGAAAAAAATTGTAAAAAATTGTATTTTTATATAAAAATGTAGTGTTATAAGTTCTATGTATTTTGTAAAAAAAAAAAAATTGAAAAAAATTAAAATTGACCGAGAAAATGAGTGTAGTAACTTATTTGGATCACCCTGTACAATCTATGGAAATTATGTACAATCTATGGAAATTATGTACAATCTATGATAATTATGTACAATCTATGATAATTATGTACAATCTATGAAAATTCTATGGAAATTATGTACAATTTATGGAAATTATGTACAATCTATGGAAATTATGTACAATCTATGGAAATTATGTACAATCTATGGAAACTATGTACATTCTATGGAAACTATGTACATTCTATGGAAATTATGTACATTCTATGGAAATTATGTACATTCTATGGAAATTATGTACATTCTATGGAAATTATGTACATTCTATGGAAATTATGTACATTCTATGGAAAGTATGTACAATCTATGAAAATTATGTACAATCTATGGAAATTATGTACAATCTATGGAAATTATGTACAATCTATGGAAATTATGTACAATCTATGGAAATTATGTACAAAGTGTCTCCTTCACAAAAGACCAGCCTCTCACCCACTTATAGGTCCAAACGGCTTAATATTTCCGGCCATCGATCGAGCAGAGTTGATAGCCAACTCTCTCGAGCGTCAATTCCAATCCAACCCCGGCCCCGATATACCTGAGGTAACCGCTTATCACGATTCACTTCTAAACCGAAACATGCCCACATCGAACTTTTTAGATTTTATACACGTTTGAAAGAAAAATTATGTTTGTGATTGTAATTTATTTGAGAATAAACGTAGGTATATTAAAATATATGCTTAGGTACCTACAGTACAAATTAGAGTTTAAACAATTACTACTTCGCGTAATTTTATGAATGAAATAACATAAAAATAATAATATATTAAATAATATAATGAATCAAAGCACTCTTATTGATTTCGTTGGTTAGTCACAAGCATGAGGTAGAAAAGTAGAATATTATTTTCACAATAATTATTACCTTTAATAACCTAACCTGTAATATGGCCAAGTGCAGACGGCGGTCTTTACTCTGATATTCTAGATAATTATTATTATTGTATTACTGTGGTTGACATATTATTGCCATTTACCATTATGCGATAATGATTAAATACTGTACTTATAAATATGCTATTTTATATTTAAGTTATACCTACATAAAAAAAAAAAAAAATTATTTGAAATATGATTAGTTTGGAACTTGTTTAATAAAACTTTTGTGATCCAGCAACTAAAAATAAATGCAAATTTCAAACTACACATGACGTCCACTCGTATTCATATGCATACCTACAGCTTATTGAAAAACATGATATTAAAATTTAGAAGTTGAACGGTCATTGATAATATTATTACTCGTATTTAACTTTAATTTACGATTTATTTAAGTTTAATTTGTTTTCATAGTTAGTTAATTTTAAAAACGCTGAATTTATGCACAACCTATTAATTTTAATAGATAATATTTTATATTTAATCGTATTGGTAGAAATTAAAATTTATACAATGTAGATATTTTTAATTTTAAAATAAAATATAATTTTTAGCAAAAAATAATATTAGGTATCTACAATATACCTACTTATACCTTACCTTAATAAAAATTCTCTATTCTCTAGTATAAACTATAACTTATATGTTATATGTAATATTTACAATAATGTTTTATGAAAATTTTTATTTGAAAATATCAAAATACGTAATATGTAATCGTTCATATTATTATTAGGTATATATTTATATATCAAAATAAAATTATAATAGGTAGGTATACCATTCAAATTTAAAACGATCAAAATAAAGTAAATAAAGTTAAAGTACCAAGAGTAAAATGGGTGCATATTTCCATTATTCATAAATTATTATTAATTCAAGTATATTTTAAGATAAAAAAAAAAAAAAAAAACTGAATATAATAAAATTATGAACATCATGATTCGAAAACATATAAATTTAATTGTAGAAAATAAATTAAAATTTTGTTTATCATTAATATTATATTTTTTCTTTTCGAGGGTTTTTATATTTAATTTTGTTTGTTTTTAATATTATTTAATGTATAACAAACATATAAAAGTTTAAACAAAACCAAACTTAATATACCAAATAAAAAAAATTACATTCAATTGAATTGAAACATAAGTAAACCAGATTTTGTAATTACATTAAAAAATGTATTCAATTATAAAACACAATACACAAAGGAAATAAATAGATAATAAAATATAAATAAATAAATATAGGAATTAATTTCACAAAAAATGTAAAAATGTAAACGATATTATTTGTATATAACGTCAAAAATTAGGCTAATAATTTTTGAACATATTGTTTATTGAATTTGTATCAAACTGTAAATTTATATCAAAAGCAAATTACGAATTATTACAAATTTATTTAAATTGTAAAAAAATGATCACCTACATATATTTTTACATTTTAATATTATGTGTACCTATATCTAAATAATGTAATATTTCGTGCAACACAATAATTTGTTACACAAATCATAAAAAAGTTATGTATAATTGTATTTTGTAACCTATATATATTATAGACTTAAATAGAATTAAATAATTGCGTTTCAAATTGTCGACAATTTTTTATATTAATATACCTATAAAAAAAAAATGTAATTTTTATCGTTTAAAAATTGTAATAAAAATATTCGAGAAATTATACGGGGGCGATTATGAAAATGAATAATATTAATATAATAATAACAATAATTAATTGAATAATGATTGATAGAAATTTTAAAAAGCTATTAATGTTTTTCGATACCTACTCGGAAATGCCACGGAACAATTTGTGGATATGGCGACGAAAACACGGATAACAAAAGCTCGTTCTGTAACGATATATTTTCTCCATTGTACGCGTCTAAAGCACGATGTAAAATATCCAAAAAAACAATTAATAAGGTGTCAATATTAAAATGACGATACTCTTAAACCCTTTAATTCAATTTGGAGAAATAAAATAAAAATAACCACTCTCACTAACCCCATGCGAATGTTACCGACGTTATGTAAATAAGTATAGACATTTTCACGGCTGTTATTGACGGGTCTCGAAATGACATTTCATAAAATACAATTTTAAATCGGAACCTTTTCGAGTAAAAAAAAAAAAAAAAAGAAACAAAAAAAATGAAAAATGAATTTATTATACATATATTTTCTCTCTGAATATATACCGGACGCCGCCGTGGAAAATTATTTGTATTTCATCGAATCGCAGTTAAACGTTATTGGTTATTCACACCGATATAATTTATTTCACGCCTATATTATATATTGTGTTATTGCAGGTATTTTATATTAAACTATATGTATTAGAATTATTCGAATATTTTTAAATATTTTTAAATATTATTTATTTAAATAGAAATATATTCGAATTGCAATTTTTAAAAATCAATTTATACGTCCATTATAGACAATAGACATAATGATAATAATGACTGTCGGTTAGGTAGTTATTAAATTCAATCGTCATTACCTATATATTATGCATTATGTTAGGTAAGTTATTATAATTTATAATTTCTATTTCTTTTATATTTTATACGCATTATATTAAACTTAGGTATACTTTTAAGGTTGTGTAAAAATGCTCGTAATTTTATCATAGAAACTATAGGATATACCTACAGTTTTATAACATTTCTATGATTACCGCCACAACAATCCATTAGATTATGTTATTATTATATTATATGTTATCCATTAAATTATCTATATGATGTCATTTAAATACATTTATCAATGTGAACATATTATTGTTATAAAATATTCGTCGAAGCTTTTGACAATATGTCAAAATAATAAATATGTGAAAATTCATGTCGTACTCGTGTTACTAATCCAGTGATACACATAAATACATAAAACATAATATAATAATTATGTATAGACATACAGTTGATATAAAATCTATCTAATCGATCATTTAAATATATTATTGTTATAAATTATAATATATATTATGATTATGAATTTAACCTAAGAAATCGACAAGATATTTTCGCTTTTGTCGACCAGTCGATGGGTCGGTTTTTTTTTCTCTCGAAGTTGCCGCAACGAAACAAGACGTCGACAGTTTTCTCCACATTAAGTTTAAGTCTCCGGTCTAACATCCAGGATGAAGTAGCATCCATTTGTCTTAATATGTTATGTAGCGTAAACCAAAACAGCATTATTCAGAGCCAAGAAATATTATAAGAAGTATTTACTACGGCGAAAACATACACTGCGATTGTAGACACAGACGCGCATGCAAGACCATAACGAACGCCGTAATAACGACCTGTGTTTGGACGAACAATATTAGAGAAGCTCGTCATACTCAAATATAGCATTAGGGTGAACGATTAACCGAAACAGTTCATTCTAATCACAGAAGCAGTCTGGTCAACATCTTCAAGAATCCGGAATGAAGTCTGTGGAAACAAGAACGAGCTTACCAGTCACCACCAGTGGGCGACCATGAAGATCGCCGCCAGCGTACGCCGTACGATCATCACCCAGTCCGATCACATTCTTCTGTCACACTTCACGAAGAAACTACTGTCATGTTAATGAGCTCACGACACAGTTCCAGAGACTTGGTTGGGGGGGGGGGTGCCAAGTCAAAATTTTGGGATAACTTTATAACAAAAAAACATAAATTTTTACTAATATAATTAAACGTAATAATGTAATTTAGTTTTTAACAGTATACAATTTTTTTAAATACGGTCCTGGGAGGGGGCCGTGGCCCCATGCCCCCCCTGGAACCGTTCCTGGCTCACGAGGACTCACGTTGGCACATTTTAGCCATGATGTCACGTTTAAAAACACACTACTATAGTACTATCATAATATATACCATGTCATCATGTCACGGTATTTGGTCAGTTGTCAACCGTATGCGCTCTAGAGTACTAGAAAAAATAATGTTACAACTTATATGGTTGTCTGTTATAAGTTGTTAAAAATAAAATAATTCCTTGGGGATACTTATATATAATATTAATACGTAATAACAACACAACACTGTTGAGTCAACAGTCTTATGCAAAAATGTTAATCCTAACCATTTGTATTTATTTAAAAATGTATGTATGTAAAAAGTTAAGTCCAATGGGGCAATGGCCATCAGTTACCGATTATTTCAATAAAAATAAATAAATTATGATATTACGAGTAGGTAATAATTAATATAATAACTACATCAAATATTATTATAATACCTATATGAATTTAAGAAAATAATAAAATTCTATGCTAAAATAGGTTTAAATCAAAACATTTTATTTATTTATTTATTTCATTCATTTAAAAAAAAAACAAATCGTGTATAAATATGTTATATATATAATGGATTCGTGAAATCACGCGAGTTGAAAATGTGTAAACATTCAGAAATAATAACCATGCTGACGCATCGTCACACGTGAGGCTGGTGATATCACATGATACGTGTGACGTGCCTTCAGTGTATTTCTGATACATTTAAATAGGTACATATTATTTCAGGCTCTACACTTTTCTCCGTGACGTGAGATACCGCGTTAGCATAAAGTTATACTAAGTTCATGAAGTGTATAGTCGAAATATTATGATTATAGAGAAATAAATCACAAGTATACTAAACATATTTTTCTTAATTATATAATCATTTCTATACGTTATACTTCTGATGTGCCTACTCCTAATTTTTTTAAAAATATATTTCACTGTTATTTAAAAAAATAAAAATAAAAAAAAATATATTATAATACATAGGTATAATGTAAACGGCGATGTAAAAAATAAGTCATATTAAAATTATATACATAATATTATAATACCAGCAGTATAATACAAATTATTATGGCTTTATGTTCGGTGATAAAAAAAAATTCTCCAAGGTGATATAGGTGAAACGTGCATTCGAGTGCAATGCATTCATTGTTGACGTTGATGCTCGCTTTTAGTTGTTTTCAAACGTTCATTTCCGCTGGAAATATTTCAATGTTTTTATTTTACATTATAGCTTTGTACTCGAAGAAAACAATACAATAATAGAGAGCTGCAACCAGAGTCTTTTTTTTTTTTTTTTTTTTTTTTTTTAAATGTACAGTGTATGCATTACAGCATACAAGATAATATATAACGTGTGACGTGCGATTGGCTCATTATAAATCTTAAAATGTACATAAGAATAAAAACGAACAAAAACACCACCACGTATTATTTTTACGTATCGTATAATATTTTAAAAAACCAGAATTATTATTGTAAACGTTGAATGTAGGTTAAATGAAAATAATATATCGTACGCGCGTTTACAAAGTATACGGCTTAACGCGCAAGTTGGGATCTTGCAATACGTATAACGTTATTATATTATAAAATATAAACAAATCAAAAGCAGTAAATGAACGTTGTGTTATTAATTATTATAATATATTATGTGTAATATAAAAATAATAACTACTAAATTATTATTATAATAAACAATGCAAAACAGCTGTTGCTGTGACGTTACCAACGATATTGGGATTACATTTTGTGAATGTTCAAATGTTTAAAATGACAAATAATATTTTTTTATACGATTATGTACAACGAGATTTGTTTTATACTTGTATACATATCGTATAAATATATTATAGATTACTTACACTACTCAGTCGTTACTGATTTAATTTAAAATATAATATTATGTATGGGTAAAAAAAAAAAAAAAAGTCTTGGAAAATTCCTTGAAGATAGATCGATCGGAAAACCTTTCAGAATGACGGAGGGGTTTTTTATGTTAGAAACAGGAAAAAACATCGTCGTGTCTTACGAAAAACTTATGAGAAACCAACGTAACTGTTACATAAGATATTATATATAGGTACGCGAGTAGTTGAGTTGAGAGAGAGAGAGAGAGAGAGAAACAAATTATATTTAATGAAAAAAGAAATTGCGTACCTATACTCTAAGTTATTACTTATACACGTTTCCAGTTAAAACTATCAAGCATTTCATCAATATTTACTTCGTTCACGTGACGCATAGATTTTATAGTACCTATACCTATATATACGTACAATACGATAACTTTTATAATATATAATTATACGTATATTAAATTATTATGTCGAGAGAATGAGGGAGAGGGAGAAGAGAGAGAGAGAAAAATACAATTTATCCGATCAATTTATGCCAATTTATATCTTAATGTCTTGTGTAAATCTTTGCCAGCGTATGAGACCTCAATCGGCTCAATCTTAAGTTTAGGTACTTACTAAACCGACTTACTTACTTACTTATTTCAATGGGCGATGCTAATGTGATAGTTTTACCATATTATATATATATATATATAATATATGTATATAACTATATACCTACATTCTACATACAACTCGCCGGTGGCGTTACTTCACCGTCTATAATGTTATAATCGTGTGTTAACGAACAATCATGATAAATTAACAATTAACTTAACTTTAAGTGGCATTGCTCGCGTCCAAGTTTGCGTTTGTTGGTCCCGTTCCTTTAAACTTCCAGTCCTATGGCCAACGGTTGATTGTTTGCCATAGTTGAACCGACAACAACTACTTGTTGTTAGTATATACAACACGACATTATATTATACAGTATTATACACACAAATAACAACTATATTCCCGAGCACTTTATACTGTCGATGTCACTATTATCGTATATTATTACAGTGTATCGTCTATTAAACCGTAATTATATTAAATAATATTATTAAAACAACTGATACCGCGATTACCAATATAGGTCGATACACGATTTGAAACTTTAAAGGAATTACGTAAAACAGCGTCGCTGCAGGGGTGTGATAACTGATAATATTGTTAAACGAGTGTTGTATATGGCGGCTGAAAGACATTTTTTTTTTTTTTGGATTTGTGACTATCAACATATTGTTATTGTAATATTATACATAATATACTATTTACGTATTCTGCTTTGGATAGTCGAAGACCCGTTTTGTTTTTGACTCAAGTGGCAATTTCAGTAAAAAAAACTGATCGTTCTGAAATCCGCAAATATTATATTTTTATTGCAATATAAATTATAATAATAACTTCGATTTTTTCAACACGAACACGGAAAGTGTTATTAAGGATGTTATTTTAGAAACTGAAAACGCTAAGCTTCGGAACTCCTTATAACCCGTGCATTATTATAGAGTATTATAAAATTATAATCCACATTTGTCAGTTCCATCCCTTATTTTACTATTTCCTTCCGTAATCTTTTCTATTTCGATTATTGTAAATTACCATCATTATGTCGGGTGTTTTTTTTTTTTTTTAAATTTAATGCAATCAATTTTATTATCGTCTATTTTTATATTTTATTTTATTATGTTCATTAACAGATGAAAACCGAAGCAGAAAGTATAATTATACGAAATTTAATTAAAAAAAAAAAAAAAAATTTATATATATGTAAATACTTATATTATGCACATTTTTATTAATCGGTCAGTTAATCAGTTTACGAGTCTAATAATAAAATTTGCTATATACGTATATTGTATACATATATATTATATATTATTTGTGTCAATTATCAGAAAATTAATTTGGAGTATAAAACTTGCCCATAACTTTTCTGCGTTCTAGTTTGATTTACAGGTAAAACAAATTAAATAGTTAATGAAATTTACGTATAACATGATGCGATTGTTGACGAGTAATATTTCGACGTTTGATTCCACGTAAATATTTTAAAACTGAATAATTACGTTTGTGTAACAAACTGAAGAGCAAATACCTATTTAATTTATTAATAAGATGAGGATTTTATTTCGAACACAACATATTTTTCATCGTATAATTATAAACAGGTACTAATAACCTAACCCCGTGATACATCGGATATAATAAATTATTTTCGTGGTGAATGATGATTATCATTTTGTTTCGCGCGGGAATTTAACGAGAAATAACAATAATCGTACACAAACATCAGGTATCATCCTATAATATAATATATCACGGTCAAGGGAAAAATAAATTTAATATATTATAAATTTAGTATATACTCTTGTAAGTTATACGGACTTAGGGGAGACCTTATTAATTGCAAGTGTCCTCGTCACTATAAGAGGACGTAGTGGAACACAGAAATTAGAAATTCCGTCCAATTCCAAAAAGTATAATTATATAAAACGGGGAGTTACGCCATCATACTCAGTAACCATAACGAATTGGTTGTCGTTTACGAGTTTAACGTCGACTGAATAATGACGTGTTCTCGAGGGATCGCATGCGTTCGGCCGAAATTATGCACCTTGGGATATTTGAACGCGGACTAAATTAAAATGTCTTAGAGGATATCAACAAGCAAATAATGGTCAAACGATAAAATAACGTATTAAAAAAATAATGAAACTCAGTATAGTGAACCCACGAATTTTCGGATATTCGTTCACGTATACTCGTTTAATATATTTTTATTTCGCGTAAACTGAAAAATATTAGACTGATTTAAAATTTACAATTTAATAACTTGTATTGTAGAATAATAATTGTATTCAAATTAAAAATAAATAGTGTTCGTATTTATTTATAATTTCGCGTGTACGATAATATGTTATCATTGTGAATTTCATTTTATAAAATGCGAATAATAAAATAACTGGCATTAGAAATATTATTATAAAATGTACTACGTTTAGCAATAATAAAAAATTGTACGATATAATATTTTAAATACTACGAATAATAATAATCAATAATATTTTTATTATTATTGAATTTAATTTTGATAATATTCGCGTAAATTTGTAATTAGATATTATTAATCTTTTAACGTATCGTATGTATAAAATATAATAATAACTTCTTTGTAATAAAATACTATTGTAGTTGAATTTTATATACATTCTTATTTAAAATATCTTTTGTTTTTTGTATTTATTAGACAATCTCTTATAATATATAAACTTGGAAACATATAGACATTTTAGAATTAATATTTTGTTTTTTATCTTGCACAAAAAAAAGAAAAAGAAAAAGAAATGAATCGATGATATTTTTTTGTTGACTTAAAGAATAATAATAATTGAAATATGGAAAACAGGTGTTTCATTGTCTTTGTACTTTTATCAATTTAAATAATGACTATAAATGATTAAAAAATTAGGAATCCAAATGCTAGACGTAGTTATAATATTATAAAATGTTTGTATTATTTTACGGTTCAATATAGTAAAAGAGTATCATAATATTATATGACTTACGTGCATATTTTATTAGTAAAATGAAATAAACGACAGACCTCATAAATTACATTTATCATAATATAAATATGTAATTTCGTCATTACATACACGCATGACTTTTCAGAATCGTTGAACATTATTCTTAGGAACAGGTGATTTATGATCAGGATATTATATATATAATATTTAAATCGTTTATTAAGAAACTGATTTGAATTAAAATCACACAAATAAAAAACATTTTGTAAAGAAGTTTCGAACCAAAATGGAATCATAATTTACGAAAACTAAAACCACATTATTATCTCTTTATTTAAAACTATAAAATGTAACCAAATACGTGTGTTTTAATAGCCAATGATCTTTCAGTGTAAAGTATGTAAAGCCCCGTTTTTGGTCAATTGGTGGCACTGGAGTCTAGTCGAGTGTTCAGTGAACAATGGATTTGGATTTAATTTAAATTGTTTAATTCGACTAGACAAGACCTTAGTGAGAAAAACACGTGATGCATAAGGTTTTTATTATTTTTATATTTATATCACATTCAAACAACTAAAACCTATTTCTATATGTGATTTTTTAACACGTAAGGATGAAATTTAAAATAATAAAAAATTTAAAACATAATATTTTTATTGTTTTTTAAAAATTTAAACACAATAAATTCGTTTTAAAGATAAAAAAAAAAAACATGTAAAATTAAATTTATAACACGAAATGTTTATATTACGTCGATACAAATTATTAAAATATTCAAAGTACCTATAGTAATTATTATTAAAAAATATGATTTTTATTCATCACGTCCTACGTTGTCACATATATAATAATAATATACGATACGAGACGTACATGAAAATTAATATCATGAAAAATGTAAAGAGTGTGAAAATAAAATTATTATCCCAATTTATTGTTGTAAGCCTTATTCCGTTGTTTACCGTGGTAGTCGACGGAAAGCCCCTAGAGATCATAAAGGTATTTTGGATATCATTTCTGTTGGCTACATCGGGATAGTGAGCTAACATGCGATATAATGTGTCAATATGGCTAATAACGATATACCTGCCTGTCAGAATTTCAGCCATCGAATAATATTTGAATTTTTCTAATATTGTTCAATACCGACTACGTGTCTATTGTCTATACATAAATAGTTATATTATGCATATTGGTAAGTGAAAGAAATTTTTTACACAAACTTGTGTTGTAAATAAACAAACTTAATTCTATAAAATATACAAGTGTTGTCTTTCTAATAATGACTTCATTCGTACAGTCACAATTTTGAAAAATTCGAAAATTGTCCGAAATAAAATATCAACTAGATAATTATCTCCACCGGAATCATATGTTAATCGTGGTAATTGGACCATTTTTTTTTCTGGAAGTAGTGGAAATACAAATTAAAAATAAATAAAAAGATGGACACAAAATGTATTGGTTTTACATCTAACATAGTAAAATTTAAATACATATAACTGAATAATTGTATAATATAAGTATAATAATTAAAAATTAATAGGTATTCTATATTTTCAATATTGTTATATTTAATTTTATTTATAAAATAAAATTATTGTGAATTAGGTAGTTAAAAAAAAAATATTACTACCTACGTTCAAAGTGGTTATTGATTTGATATCTTTTATTTGGTAACTTGTGTAAGTATGCTAAGCATAAACTGAGTAAACTTTTTGATATAGGTATAACATATATGTGTATATTAACGAAACTGATGTCAAAATTGATTTAAAATGTAAAGTTAGTTTTAATATAATTTATATTTCTATATAAGTTATTACATACTTATGATTTATTTTTTATAATATTATAAATTATAACTATATACTTCTAGTTACAAATTTAATAAAAATTGTAGTTCAAAAATTTTAATATTCAATACAAAATTACACAAACATAACATAACATTATCGTTTACTAGCGGTACGCCGGTACCTATCTAATTTTATAGTGAAGTTAACGGAGTTTCATAATTTTTAATGATTACAATGGATTAACGATAATCATAACTTAATATTTAAGAATATTGACAATTTTATATTACGATTAAAATAATAATTAACATTAATATGTATTAAAATCTTTAGTATTTATAATATATTAATGCGTGTATAGTCTGTTTAGTGTTTATTGATAACGAAATCGAAATAAATGAGGAAACAAAATTATTATTATACAAAATATTAAATTATTAAATATATATACGCGAATTTTACTATTTGTATAGTATATAATATATTTTAATTACTATTTTATTATAGTTTTTAAAATCATCTTAATGAAAAAAATATATATTATATAACATAAATCAGTAAACTATTATTTTTTGATTAGTACGTTATAAATTTATAATCATTACGTAGGTAATTGTTAATTTGTTACCTAATTATTATTGTCATTATCAAAATAATTTAATAATAATAATTTGTTTTGATTATAATAATTAAATGTTAATGATTTCAATTAGTACAATATAGATTTTTATTTTATTTTTACCCATGGGTACCTATATAAATTTTTTTTTAACGTTAAATTTGTAATTGTTAATTTGGATTTATTTTATATTATATCAATATAGACAATTTTTGTATGCTTAAACATTTTATTTATAAGTATTCCTTTGTATTTCACACGAGGAGGTATATGCATAACTTTTAACATTAATAGGTAATTATTATTAAAAACCTTTAAAATACAAAATAATGAGTGTAATATAAGTAGAAGAATTTATCTTATAATAGGTATTCCATGCATTATTGGTTCGGTTCCCAAGAAAATAATATTTATTTTAAACGTCATTATAATTTTTGTTATTATTTATTTTTAATTGAACGTGATATTTGATGTTCAGCGAGTCAATTAAAATATAATATTAAATCGCGTATTTATGTCCTTTATATTATAATTATGCATATATTTTTCAATAATAGCAAATTTGTTTAATGTATATATTATAATGCTTTTTGAATTTTATAAAAGTATCATCATAAAAATTGTAATAATATTATGCAACGATACTTATACAAATAAACAAATTAAAAAATGGTATAAATGGTATAAATGGTATATACTATTCAGAAATAGCGTTTATTGTTATATAATGTTTGTAGTTTCTTCGAATATTACTAACTTAACCTAAATGAACATGTACTCGTACTTACTAAAATTTCTTAAATGTTCATAATTCATCTGGTATAGTACTCGTATATAATAGGTAATATATTTTCGTATTTATATAATTTACAATTTGTATACTTACGTATTATATTTTTATCTTCTATGACATTATGACAGTTGTATATTTTAATTTAAAATATATATGAAAATATAAATTTTATAGATGTTTACTAATTAAAAATTTGAATTATACATACAAATTAGATAATATTATATAATACCTATATAGGTATATTTTTTTCTTCAATTTAAAGTATTTTTTACATAAATGAGTGAAACGGGTCAAGAAAATTTTAATTACAAGTTAAACTTCATGGAATTATAATATTATTCTAGACTGATGGTTATTCCAAAGACAAGAGATCCAGTGAAATTTTGTTACATCTGGTTAATGATGTACGGACTCGAAACGAAAGCGGCATTAGCGACAAAATGTTTTGTTTTTAATTGAATAAACGTAGTTGCTGCTTTTTGTATTTTACTGAAAATCCCAATTCTTGAAATAATATTTCTCAACTTTAAAATATTATCATTTTAATATTCCAACATTATAAGCAAACAACTAACATCATATTATTATCTATAAAATTATTTGAGTGGTACATACCTAGGTACTTCATTAATTATCATGTAAAATAATAATAATAATAATAATAATGATACATTATTTTTATTATTTACTTATAAGTTATTGTTATTACTTATAAATAATATCAAGCAGCCGTGTAGATAAGTGACGCGAAAAAGTGAAAAGTGAATTACCAATTGTTATCATAATCGGGCAAACAAAAGAGATTTTGAGTTGTATTCTGGTCATCGTTATTTTCTTATATCGCATCTTCGCTATATACACCTGAGATACATATAACATATGAGAGATACTATGAGCGAATAATAGTGAAAAATATCCCTCTACTAACTGTCCTCTTTCCATTCCTCTTTCGCTATTTCTATTTATATATTTTTATTATTTTGTCCACTTTCGGCTTTGCCGGATGCCTACATATGAGTATTATATACTCGTATATATTTATCATTGATATTCACTCTTTCGCTATAACGCATAACCTCGAGATGAAAACACACGAGTCCCTCGAATAACTCAACCAGGATAAAGTTCGTCCTCATCATTTTATATGTGAGTGTGTGTGTGTGTGGATTATGTCAAGTCTGGTCGCAAGATATTTCCATTTACCCGCGTCAAAATCCATAGACACGTAAGTTTTCTCAGTAATATATATGATATTCCATACAGGATGGTCGAAATTTAATGTCACAAAAAAATGTAGAAAATTATAAAAACTTCACGTAATGCGTGATGATCACCCTGTACTGACACACACACACACACACACACACAGAGGCGCGCGTACAATCATCATGGCCCAGATCCTGCGTATTAAGTAACAACAAATAGTAGGGAGTTACTTCGAATAAGTCTCACTCACAAACACGCACACACTGACTCTCGTCAAACTAGGACGAAAAAAAATATATTATATAAATACATATTATTAGTCTACGCATTTTTTTTCTTTGGTTAAATATATTTTTCTTTACTTATCACTTTCTCTCGTATAATAATAAACTGCCATAACTTATACGAATATTGCTGCACACACACGCATCGTCAACATCGTATTTCCCGCCAAACGCCCAAGTATTAAACTTGTATATATAACTATATTATATATTATAAGAGATAAATAATACGGTACATGGGTGGAAAACTCATCTAAGCTCTCGAACAAACACATGAAGGTTTTCTTCACATGTGCGCGATTGTATACAATATCATAGAGAAATTTCGTCAAATCTGCTGGTCTGCGATTCGATCACGGAATCACGGAATCACGGAAGTATACTTTTATTATTAATATAATAATAATAATAATAATGATAATGATAATGTATAATGATAATGATATAATACAGGTAGTAGGAAATAGCTAGCCGACCGCTCCTTAACTGGATATAGGATTTGGTAGAAAACACTGAACGACACACTGTACTGTGAGGCACGAGGTGTATCACGTTTCAATATATTCAATATTACAACTATTAGCTTGTATAACAATTCGAAAAAAATTTGCGCTGGGGTCGCTTGAGAAGTTGCAAATTTATGTTTTATATTAAGACAATAAAAATTTTCACCATTGGTAAAAATAATTTAAAATTTTATGTTAGAAAAAAATTATATTATTACATTTTATATTATATTAAACTATCCAAAATATTTTGTATATAAAAAAGTTTAAGTATAAATTTAAAAAAAAATTTGCACATGGGTCCCCTTATAAGTTGCAAATTTATGTTTTATAGAAGACTAAAAAAAATTTCTCTCATTAAAATTATAAAGAAATGTCTTAGAAAAAAATTATATTATTACATTTTATATTAAACTATCCAAAATATTTTGTATATAAAAAAGTTAAAGTATAATATTTTGAAAAAAAATTTGCGCAGGGGTCTCCCTATAAGTAGCAAATTTATGTTTTATAGAAAACTAAAAAAATTTTCTCCCATTAAAGTTATAAAGAAATGACTTAGAAAAAAATTGTATTATTACATTTTATATTAAATTATCCAAAATATTTTGTATATAACAAAGTTTAAGTATAAAATTTTGTAAAAAAATTTGCGCAGGGGTCCCCCTATAAGTTGCAAATTTATGTTTTATAGAAGACTAAAAAACCTAAAAAAAAAGACACACATAATCGTAAAACCAATACATTCTTCGCTTCGCTCAGAATCTAATACCTATCGTCAAATGTCAGTTATTATTAAATACTAGTTAAAATGATAATATTTCACTCTTTACTTTTTCCGTTTTTCGTGTAATAGTGTGTTTACTAAAATGTATATTGCAAACAATATATTTGAAAATTTTGTTGTCTGATGAAGTTCATACTTCCTTGGATTAGTTGGATTTATTCCAAATTGCAAAACGTTGAATAATCACACTGATTGTCATTATCGTTATGACATTTATGATATATATATACTATAAGGTACGTTATAATATTATAATATAAAATACAAGATAACGGTTTGTTGCGTTTATCAAACAAAACTTTTAGCGAAACTAATGCACATAAATATAACTGTAATAACTTATTAAAACCAAATAAAAGAGATCAGTTATTTTTAACGAACATTTTACTCGTATATAATATTATATATGCACTAATTAGCGAGTATCGATTTGCGTCGAAATATTACCCCTCAAAATATGATATGTTTTTCATATATAGGTATATATTTTTTTTTTAACGCCTAGTATATACGTGTAGCGAATTAAATACAATATTATAATTCTTGACCATTCAAGGATTTATTTTAGAAATTTGACTTTTTCATATGATGAAATGAATGAAATTATAACCATTTCATTCGAAAAAACGATTCTGAGCGATGACAGTCAGATAATGTAGGTATTGATTGTTCGTTTTGACATTTTTTATTACCTAAATATTTAAAACGCAAAATTGTATCACACATATAGGGACCACATAGATATACATATCGTAAATAAATGAACACCCTATAAAATTTTCAAGTCTCTAATTTCTATTATTCATCATTATTGTAAAATATTGAAATATAATAGTAAGAATCAATATAAATAATTTAAATATTAATTTTACTGAAATTTCAACATTAAACAACTATAAATAAAAATTGACTATTGAATATTTTGGAAATTCGGTAAGATATGTGTCAGTGTTTTTCAATAAAATCTTCCAAATTTTTTAGATTTTTTCATTATTTCGGGTAGTAAAATTGTCTTCAGAATAATAATAAAAAAAAAAATCACACAACATCGTAAAACCAAAATACAATATTAGGAATTAGGTCAATTAATAATATTATAAAGTTTATAATATTATTATTTACATAATATATGTACACAATAAAATAACAAAATATTATAAACTATAATATTGCATAATGTTTTTCAACAAATATTTGTACATAATAATATATTATTATATTGAATAAATATAATTTATTTTGCTTTTAGATATATTATTTAGAAACTGTTTTTAAAAATATTATATTATTTGGCTTGTCCTTTAATACTGCGGAAGTAGGTTTTCCTTGATATGAATGATTTATTTCACCAAGCATAGTTTTTACAGGAAGTCAAATATAATATATATAATATAAACAACGCGTATAAACCAAATAGAGAAATGTATTATAATAATTTAAAATTAACCAAATTAAATTTAAAAACAAAACTAAATTTGACCCGCATTCCGAAAACAACAACAATTTGTTTCCTACAAATATTAAAAAAATAATCATAAAATATCATTTGTTATAATAATATGTGAAATAACAGTTTATTTTTAATTAAAAAAAAAAAAATAATTTCAGTCCCCGTGTATGATGCCAAACAGGGAACGTATTATACCAATCGTGTAACACCATTCAACGATTATTATTATTATTATTATTATTATTATTATTATTATTATTATTATTATTATTATTATTATTATTATTATTGTGTATTGTATTATTTTCTTTATTAAAATTATTATTGCGAAAATGCGAACGATCGTCGTCGACAAATAATCGTGATTTTGAATTTTCTTTTCCGGTCGGAATTTCCGGCATTTTATATCGTATTGACGAGAAGTTTGAATAGTTTATTTTTTCTTCGCGTCGTGTAGGTAACACCGCCCACCATTCGTGCAAATACGAAATACCGCAATGCCCATATCTCGACCTTTCTCTTCATATACGTTGACTTTATATCATAATATTATCATTATAACGTACAAAAGTACCTAAAAATGAAAAAAGTCACAACGCCGAAAAGCCGTCAATATTCATCTGGACCGCATGCCGGCAAATCGAGTATATTCGACCGCGTATTATTATTATTATTATTATTATAATTTATAATAACGTAATAGTTTGCCAACGAGCGGGATATATAAACGGTTGTCATATACAATGATGTTTAATTAACGACAGAGGCGTGTTAAAATTTTGTTTATTGCGCGACGTGGAGGTGTTGGCTGCAATTCGTTTGGTGTTAAATAGGTGTGCCGCGATGCAAAATCCTTCGTTATGTTATATATTTAATTATCAATTTAAAACGGTTTGTATACGCGTAACGCGTATAATGTTAATTATTACCTCGCCGCCGCAACCGCAGAGTTTGAAACAACAAGGAATGTTTAAAAGCACATATTATTATTATTATTATTATTATTATACGCGATAAGTTTAAATTTAAAGGTATAAGTACGATTTAAAGACGCCATCGGACACATTTGTATATTATAATATACGTTCAAGTCGGTCGGTTCGTTTTAAAATCGTTTTATACATCTAAATACAGCGATATTATTATTATATTATAATATATTATAGAAACTCACGATCGGTTATTTTTATTTTAACAACGTAATTATTTTATTATAATATATTACATTACAATACGATTATCGTATCAGTCTTTTACAATAAATTATTACGTAGGTATGCTTAAACACGAAAAATTATTGGTATTACGAGTACTGAATTAATATCAATAATAAATGAATTTAAAAAAAAAAAAAAATTAACGAACAAACATAATCGACATCAGTAATGAGGATACCGCGCGTAGCGAGTTCTTATTTTTTAAACTATTCGGATCCTCAAAGGAAAAATTACGTGATTTTTACTATCATGATAAGCGCAGAATACAACGGCTGACACACTTAATTAGACGAGGAAAATGAAGAACGGGATGGTCGACTAAAATAAGTATGTAGTGGGAATAATTGAAGGAAAGTTGGGTGTCGATTGATGACCGTCTTCGGTGTAGCCGTAGTATACCGCCACCATCGCCGATGGCTTGGCCCTCGTTGAGTCCTCGAATGCTGTCGCGGACTCGCGGTCGTCGGTTTGCCTTCGTCGATGCAGCGTTTGATAAAAAAATTATTTTTAGTGGACGGTATTATCTGTTGCTCTTGGGCCTGAAATCATAAACATAAAAATATAAATTGACAATAAAGATGAATTTCAGTTAAAAGCAAAAAAGAAAAATTATACTTTTTTATTTATATATTTTTTTTTTTTTATATTGAACAGTTATTCATGTTTTAAAAAAAATTTTTAATTAAAATTTAAAATACTAATTAGAAAAAGTTTTCTACTAGAATGTATTCCACGCGATTTCTGATCAGACTAAAGTATTTTTTTCCGCCATCACTTAAAATTTTAAATGCAATTCTATAGATTAAAAACTTCACAATATAACGATATAAAATGACCACTCGCATTTTATTGAAAATTTTATTTTCATGTTTACTTTCTATTCATATATGACAATGGAAAAAAAGTTTAGTTCTTTAAGGAGTGTCATGTCGAACTACAGAACATATATATTATTATGAAATAGCCTCTTAGGATAATAGAATTCTTGGAGAGACAATTTAAAATGAGAAACTTAACTTTACTGTTACAATTATTATTTATAAATTAAAAATGACATCACCATACAGATAACACACTTGGATTAATTTTTTTTATAATTTTTCTATAATTAAAAATCGATAATCTGTCAATAAATATATATTGTATCTATTGATTTTACATAATAAAATAAATACGTAAATATTACACAATATCAAAATCATTTAAAATTTAATATATGTAAATCGTATTTTTTAATTAAATTGGATGTGAAATAAATTATTGTCACACAATGAATACCTAGTATTATTATTCACTACATATTAGTATTTATCAAAATATTAGGATTTAATGAAATGATTTATTATGAAAAAGATTATATAACATAATATTATATTATTATAAATTCTAATAAAATAACAATATTTTTATAAATATTATTCATTATAATACTTATTAATATTTTTAATTTGTGATCAATATATAAACTAGAATAATTGTAAAGTCTGGATATTGTCGAACTTTTATTTTAGTATTTTACAACCGTGTAGGTACTTTATGTTAGCTTTTGAATGACACGGGCCGAGGTTACAACGTTTCATTTTTGTATGTACTGCCTGCTGAATTTACCCGTAAACCACAAAGGATTCAAAGTGACCTTTCCTCACTGATTTCCATTTAGACTATTTCCATTGGCTGTTGTTTGATCCGGAATAATTGAATTTTATATATGGTGTATTTTTTTACGATAATATTGTTATACACGTACAACATTTTGGTTACAAATTTCGTTGTAAATAATAATAATTCATTCAATTGTTGTTTAGATAGAAAATAAAAAATTATGTTTCTCCCATGAAGCATTCAATTCATAAATTGGCGTTAATAGTAATTTTAAAATATGTAATTACGTAATACGTCGTAATTCGTGTTTGAATAATTATTGCTAAGGGGCATTTGACGTAAAACATTTTTTCTTCTTTTTATGTTTTAATTCATTATTTAACACCACCGTCGTTAAGTTTATCCGGTACTGACGATATATTCAAAGAAAACGTATAATAAAAACATAATAATAACGTAAATAAAATGAATTTTACGTACGTCCGTTTACTATAATATTATACAGTTAATATCGCTACAAGAATAATACCCAAATCAAATTATAATTGGCACGAAATCTTCCATGTACTGTTAATTAAGACGAGCAACGTAATAACGCATGCGCGTACATACCTCATATCATATAAAATTAGTTGCCCAAATAATTAGGTCAAATTAATATTGCTTCGCGATGTCGTTTTTGAACATTTACACGTTAGGTATACCGTATAGGTACATATTATTCATATTATTCAGTTTAATCTTTAATGCGTTATTATAACCTTATATTATAATGTTAGATAATAATATTATTAATATTCTTACCTATTATTAATCGTAAGTGAGAAATCTATTAATTGTTATTGCAATATTATCACAATTGTCGCAATATACACTTAGGTATTGTTACGGTCGTTAAAAAGTTGACTCGTTGGTTGTAAAAGAGTTTTTTTTTTTTTTTAAATAATTTGTTATAAAATTTGTTAAAATATACGATGTAAGTGTACACCTCATTAAAAAATTTAAAATTCTTCTTTCGACAAAGCATTTTTAGTAACAAGTTATTTTGTGCATAATATTTTATAAGTTAAAATTACGAATATATTTATATTATTTTATTTTGAAAGATTATAGTATTACGAAGAAGGTAAACACAAATTTACTTAACTAACTTTTTTTTTTTTTTTTTTAGACTTTTCTTAGGTGATTATTAAAACTTTTTTTTTTAATTTCTCAGTTAAGTATGCTTTACAGTCAAACCACATTAAAAATTATTATGACGTCATTAAATTTCTATGTTTTTTTTAAAAAAAAATTATATTAAAACATATTGTAAATATAAAATTATAAAAAGGTAAATTCTATAATCAATCAATATATAAACTATATGATATAATATCATAAAGATATGTGTGTAATGAAAATTCTTATTTTAGATTCTTAAGTGGATGAAAGATATGTCATATATTATATTTCATATAATATTAAATTTAAAAATAAATTTTCTTATTAATCTAAAAACGAATTATTTATAACACTCTTATTAATATTCCTATCTAGATGTAGATGATGATTTTATTGAAATAGATATTCATATTTATAGGAAATATATTTTTAAAAATATTTTATTTTAACGAATATTTTATTATTAATTTAAAGTTTAATATAGTGAAGTGAAATGATAAAATTCGTATAGTGTTACATTAAGTTTAAAGGATTATAATGTACAACTTCTATACGTCATGTTGTATTAAATAAACTTGTAACTTTATTTAAGTAATTAATTATTAGTTATGAATTTATATTTATTACTTGTCTTGTACCTATATAAATATTTATTTTGAAAAGTAGGTAATAGTAGGAATGCATCTATCACTAATTCACTATAATAAGTGATTTGAAGAAAGTCAAAATGTTATATTATTAATTTTAAAAAAGTAAAAATTGTTTTGGATGAAAAACTTTTCCAAATACATTTTGCGATTAAGTAAATTTATTATCCATTTATATTATATAGGCTATAATGTTATATAATTTAGAAATTTGCATGCAAAACTAAATTAAACACTAAAAAACATGTAATATTAATGGGAATTCTCTGTAGACTAATATTAGTATTATTTCATGGTACAGAAGTCGTTATTGGCTGACGACATTATTCTCCCAAGAGATTCATTTACCATGTAATTGGTGGAAGTGCACCGAAACGATAAAGAGGACAATAACAGATAAGACGAGTGGGAATTCTAAAATGAACGAGAAACAAAAAGGAATCAATCTTATCGGTCGACAGGCCATCAAGATATACCTACCTTTAATTTATATTATTATTTATGTGGTAAAATAAAAATAATAGCTAAAACTGCTAAAAATAAGCGAATAATCACGAACAAAATAAAGTGTATTTAATCTTAGTTTAAGACAAGTTGATCACATGACTATAATACTTATGTTACCTACTTAATTGTACCTATTTGTTTTCTGAAATTATAAAAACGTATACTCTATAATCTTAACAACAAATTATTAAATTCATTAATATTTTAAAATTATTTATAGAAAATTATGGGCTTCTAAAGAATTATAATAATTATTATTATAAAGTTTATACATTAATGAACTTTAAGAAATTCATAAGAATACATTGACATTAAAAAATGAACTGTATTTTACATTTTACTACAAAGTTATGAAAACTATTAACAAAGATTTCGTTAACTAAATAAAAAGTTGTATTACATTTTAGACACACTGACTTAGACGTATAAATATACTCAAAGTTGTCTACACGTATATACAGTTATTAATGGATATCTCAGAATTGCGAAAAGGTCTAAGTAGTACTGTGTTTATAGCTTTTTGTTTTTATTTTAAGTGTTCTCTTCAAATTAGTTTCCTGTTAATCGTTAACACAAAGTGTTTCGTTTATATTTTGAAGTATAGAATAGTACAGCATAAATTACAGTATCTAACTACGAAAAACAATATTTTTAATATTACAAGTATTTTAGTGTTACCAATTTTATATAAACAATATAAAATAACTTTTGTCAGATAAAATTTGGTGCTAATAAAATATAATATACCGATATGGATATACCGTTTCTAATAATGAAAATATTAATTCGTGTTATTTCGTTATAATAAAAATATGTATTCGACTTTACATAAAAATTGAGTAATCTAAATTGCGTGTTTCTTTTAAAAAATTGTTTTCAACGGGTCGTCATTTTTTCTTAAAGAAAAGTTTAAGATTACTTATATTGTAAAAAAATTTGTAAAATTAGATTTTGATTCGTAATCGTGATAATACGACCGTATACGAGTATAAAATTATGAGCAAGTAACATATCGTGTCTAATTTAATATTATAAATTATAATACCTGTATTTAAATATAATATGTAAATACTCACGATAAAATATTAATGTGATTACGAACTATTTATATAAAAATGTAATCCAATTTCGAACTATACGTTTATAATCATATCAATTTGAAAATAAACTTGAATAAAATAAACCATTGGATTTTAAATGCAAACCAATAATTTATAATTTTTTATTTAACGCATTCTAGGATAGTGTTTTGTATATTAAATGTTTATATTATATTTTATAATAATTTCAGTAATAAATACCGAGCTATTTCTCCCCTTTCGCGTAATGAACGTATAAATGCATCGTTATCTTGTACAATAATTATTACGTTCTTTCGATAATATAATCGATATATAATAATTAATAATAGTACGTATATTATTATTACGATGTTTTTGTTATAAGTATAAATTATTATAATTTATATTATTGTTTGACAATTTTCTTTTTTTAAATTTATTTAGAAAGTGTTTGCTGAAAATATATTGTTAAATAAGTATTATTTATAAATTTCACTACGTAAACTACAATAATCCTAGTTAAATATATTATGTTTAAATGCGAAGTTCTTTGTGGTAAGTTAGATCTTACAATCTTATCGTTCTTAAGTTATTACACTTATACATTCGAATAGCTGTAAACTAATTAATACTTTTGTAAGTGATTTAGTGTCTATAAACTTTTCAAGTATAATATTGTACATTTTAATTTAATTATTTTACGCTTAATGTTATCGAATATAGAAAATTAATATATATATTATGTACATAATAATAATACTAATAATAATAATAATAATAATAATAATAATATAAAACATAAATATATATTTTTAATGATTTTTTTAAAAATTACATTTAGGTTATAGGTTATAGCAGCGGTTCCCAATTAGTGTGAAGCCACGGGCCCCTAGCTATAACTAAAATTGGTCCGCGGACCCCTTTTTTGTAAATACTTACTTTTCAATTTTATTTAATTATGAAAATTAAAAATAAATTTGTACGATTTATTTTCAATATGATTTAATTTTTAATTTTATAAACATTTTCGTTTTTCGTAATATAATAGAAACAAATTTTATCAAAAAAAAAAAATAAAAATATATTATTTATAAAATAAATTATTTGATCAAACGCCTTCAAACTTTATGAGACAAGTGAAATCTTTCTTTTTTTTTCATAATTTTGTCAAAGTCCGGCTGCATGCTTGATATTTTAACTCTTAAATCAGTATCAATATTAAGTCTATTACGATATTTGTTTTTCATGTAACAGTAGGTAGAAGAAGCTTGTTCACATGCTTGTGCAAAAGGGGATCAAATGTCTTAAAGCTTTCTTAGCCAGTTTCATATAATCGAGTTTCAATAGTCCAAAAATACTCGGAATTTCATATAACTACAAAGTTAATAATTTCACTCAAATAAAATAAAAATATCACTACAGAACAACATAACCGCGGATCCCATAAAATCAACACGCGGACCTCTGGGGGTCCGCGGACCACCAATTGGGAACCACTGGGTTATAGGTCTATTTAAACTGACGTAATATTATACACTACTGCTGTAATACATAATATAATATATATACCTACCTATAATATTTTATAATTTATAAATAATAATTGAGTTCCAAACAAAATAAATAATAATAATTACTTTGGTTGTTTATATACACCGGACAATTATTTAAAGATTAAATATAGAGATTTTTTTTTTTTTTTAAAGTATTAGTAACTTTTTTACAGGATATAAATACTCAGAGAAATTACAAACATAAATAAGATTAACTACTGTAAAATCCAAATATTGTATTCGAGAAGTATTAAAATTTTGATGTATCACAAAACTTGATAAAAACTTTTTACATTTACCATAATGACATAGAATTTATCAGATAATATCTCATAATATTCACAATAATTTTAATGCCTTATACTATAAAATATAAAATTTTACTATTAAATTAGTGTAATCGTATTTATATATATATATAGAAAAAATAAAAAAAATTGTATGATCACCTCTTATCAAATCACACTTAAAATTATTATCATTTCCTAAAAAGATATTATTATCACAATTTTAATATACAGTTATTATAATTTGTTATAGAATATGTTTTTATAATAACATAATTTTTAGTGGTAAAATCGTCTATAATTAGTTAAAGACTTCATTTATATTCTGTAGACAAGAAGATATACCTACTATATTACTAATACTTTGATTTATTTTATTACTTAATAATATACCACACAGTGTAATATTACGATATCTATATTATAAAAAAATTATTTGTTTTTTGTGATTAATTAAAAATATATAAACTAATTTAAAATAAAAAAAAAATTTAGTTTTATTTCTTTCGCGACAGTTAAATTTAAAAATGACGTAATATAGATAATATTATTAATTTTCCGTTACCTAATAATTTAAAAAAAGTCGTTTAAAATCTTAATTTTTCGATGAGATATTACAATGAGTACATTAATATATTTGGAACACACTCTATATTATACAGGGTAATCATAGTTTTATGTTATAAAGATATTGAAAAATGTATATTATGTACTTAATTTTTTTCGTTTTTGTAACACGATCACGTTGTATAATATATTGTATATTAATTATTAATATAATTATATACGGTATGAACAGCCCAACTGAAGTTTTTATAATTAATATTTTATCAGTAACAGAGTAATAAGGCATAAGGAATAAGATCGAGTTCGAAAATTCGTTCATAATGATCGGTTGATAATAGCGATCGTTTGTTTGGCAACTTCTGATATAATGATTTTCTAATACCTATAATATGTCAATATTTCACGAAAACTGAAAAAATTCTATGAGATATTATAAAAAATGATTAAGACACATAACAATATGATGTTCACATTCTTAATTTATTCACTCGTGTAGACACTATATGGACATGGATATACATAATATTTAATCGTATAAACGTATTATATTATACAAGTGTGTTTATGTTTATGAAAAAAGGGTTTTACTCTACTGGCAAAAGGATAAAAAAAATATTGTTGCATTATTCAAAAAGTTAGTCTTACGAGAAGGCACGTATATCATATATATGATGCTAGTTATTTATTTAGTTTGTTTTTTTTCTAAAAAAAAAATGTATTAAATTCAACACGCGTTCAGTATAACCTCCATGATATACGCAGGTTTATAACGTTGAAGCTTAAATTGTTTCGGAACACTAAAACAATAAATGTGCTAAAATGACGTATTACTACGTAACGTTAAAAAGAATATAATATCTATATACGTATTTCAACTAAATTGGGTGATACGATGAAATAATGTAGTTTCAACTTTCAACATAATACACGTGTTAAACGATGACGATGCAGAGTATAACCATACTTTGCAGAATAACTCGTATAATTAGGTTTATTTGTATAATATCAACACAATGTCGAACAGACCGTCTTAATACCAATCATTATGTATTTTTGCAATAATAATTAAAAATAATTTTAAATAATATATTAGTAGGTATTACCTATGTACCTAATTCACTTTACATTTTATTATCTATTGGAGCATAATATATTAATCGACGTAACAAGCAAAATCGATATATTATTATTCGACGAGCAAATAATTATTTACAGGGCTAAACGTAATATTTTTATTGTAGTATTTTTTTTTTTTTTTTTATACGTTAAATTAAAAATAATACGGTATTTATTTTTATTTTTATCGAAATCTTAGAAATGCCTAAAAGTGATTTAAACGTGAAATTTATACATGAATTTATACACGAAAAAGAACATATACACATAATAATATATAATTATATCAATATAATATCGTAATGAATATATGGAAATATTAACACAAATTTACATATTATACCCTTCTATAAACAACACGTTTTTGCTAACATGAAATACCAAAAAAGGATATTGAATTTATAAGTATAATGAATTTTATTATTAAATGTATGTTGTAATACATTCACCCACAAACATAAAATATAATATATTACCTATATAATGAATAATATTTTCATAATATTAGTATAATAATTAATAATTTTAATAACAAATAAGAAGTATCAATACGAAAATCATATTTTTTTCCAACAGAAGTTTTATTTCTTTGGAAAAAATTAATAATAACGCTTGGAGCATTTTTTTTTTTTTTTTTCAATTAACATTAAATAAAAAATAATTACTAAAAATCTACTTAACAATAATTTCGTTTTATTGTTCAAAGTATACTTTCTAGAAAAAAAAAATATTTATATTAGGTATAATACGTATAATAAACATTAATATTACACTCGGGAGTTTTGACATTTTATTAAATTATGATTATTGCTTATTGTTATTATTATTTTGTATTTGTACCTCACCTGTAAGAATTATATCCTACATTTTATGTGAATTGGACACAGTGTGTTTTTTTTTTTTTTTTTTTTGTATATTATTTGAAAGCCATTTTAAGATTTATATGGAGTTTTAAAATTATTATTATTATTATTATTTCAAATGTATTGGAAAATATCGTAGACATTTTTCATTGGATAAAATAAGCTAGCTTATAGGTTATATCGACTTCATTTTTTTTTTTTTTTTTTTTTTTTTTGTGATTATAGATTATATATATAATATATATATATATATATTTTAACTCATGTTACTTTTGTTGATCTCGGAGGATTAGTAAAGATTAATTGGAATGTTTTGCTTTTGAATACAAAAACACATATTCAAATTATGCGAACAACTCATTGGAAATAATTGAAAATTCGATTAGTGAAAAAAGAATAGTTTTTTTTTTTTTTAAGGATACCTAATGAATCCATTCGGACATTTTATTATCTCACTGTCGATATGCATTTATAATTAACTAAAATCGTCTGGAATATTTTTACAATTAAAATAAAAATATTAATGAAAACACAACTTTTGATATGTTTACTGACGCGTCTTTTTGTTATTTATAGCATATTGTATATTTTACAAAGGATTTTTATTTAAATTTTAAACGAAAATTATATTGTATTTATAAAAGAAGGGAATTATTTACTTAATTTTTACACTTACGTTCTGAAACGAACATTCAAATCAATATTAAAATATTAATATTATTTACTTTCATACGTATATAGTAATCTAGTCTAAAATATAAAATTCTTGCTATTTTTTTTTTCTTCTTTATTATTCAATAGTTTAGTTTGAAGTTTTATAAATTACACTATTATAATATAATCTAAACAAGTTGTATAATGAACAACTATCAAGTTAGGAATTTCACTAATTTAATCGTTTAATTAAAATAGTTTGATTAAGTGAGAGTAAGAAAATTGTAGAGAAACTTTGTCTCTAAAAAAAAAAAACAAATAAAAAAAGTAATTTTCAATACTCGTATTTAATTATTTAGCCATAATTTTACATTACACATGTAAACACAGTACATCGACTAATATTAAATACGTGTTTTTTTTTTGTATATTTATAGTTAAAATAATAACGACAAAACAATGTTAAACAAAATTAATTTCTGTAGAATAAAAAGTTAGGTTATGCACATAGTATATAAATCTTAAATCTTTATTATTAATCATATTGTTAGATATTTTAATTGAACTGAGTAAAATTAAACGAATTAATGTATAATTGTCATAATAAATTATATTATTATAAAGAAACAAATAAAACTAATTTAAAAGGGAAAAAAATGTAAATTGGATTCCAATAAAAAAATCTAATTACATTTGACGAAAGCTGACTAGTGACTGAAGTTTATTTTGCGAGCAAGTCTCTTTGGAGATACACAAATTCATACTGTAGTAATGTCATTAGGTGAGAAACATCTGTAATAGAATTAGTTTATTCACGAAAAACCAGATGAAAGGAAAAAAAATATATAAAGCACAAAGAATAAATATATATATATATATACTTACTTTTCATTAAATTAAATCTCTAGGAAATTTATGAATGTTTAAAAATGTTTTAAAACATATTTTATAAAAATATATTTTTATTATACTTAACTACGTGGGTATATAAAGTATACAGGATATACTATTATAAAGTTTAAAAGTTTGTTAAATGTCAGAAAAAAATAAACTTTAAATTATCACAAGTATATATAAAATAATAATGTTCAATAATCTGACCTAATCTTTATAATAAATTTAAGAATATTACAAAAACACGTGGAACGAAAAGATTTTTAGAAATCGTCAATAAAATTATTGCAAGTTGTTTCATCAAAACGTCTATAAAAATATATTTTTTAAGCCTACAATTTTTATAAATTTTACATATTTATATTATTCAGATATTACAATTCGTAAATTATTGATCTGGCATACCATATTCATTATATTATATTATATAAATTTTACCTATGTACTGATAATATACAATAATTATATTCTCTATTTTGATAAAATTATAAATTACGGAATTTATTGAACACACAACGTTGTGTTATTTTATTCGTATTACACATTTTTTTTTTTTGTCATTTCGTAATAAATGTACGAATGGATTTTGTAAAATATTATCTATTATGCCAATTCTTTTGCTTTTAAAATGTAATCCTCTTTTGTCATCGTTCCCGATTTAAGGTTTTTATATATGTCCAAACGCTTCACTGTAGTTTTGTAATAGTCAAAAATGTAAGTTAACTGACCATCAGCCAACGGAAATTCTGTAGGCAATACTCCGTTAATTTTAAAATACAATTCTCTATATTGATGAAATATTGAACTTATAACCTATACGATAAAAACGTATATTGTATTTTCGTTAAAAACTGAAATAATTTTTTATACAATAATATTGTGTGTATTTTTACCAGTAGGTTTTCCTCTTGTTTGTCTTTTATTCCTTGAATGAAAACTTCGATTGCCATAGCTACACGGCTATCTTTCATTCTCTCAAGATCAGTTTTAAGATTTATCGGATTGACGCGATTTAACGGTGTCTAATGATAATATATCGTCGTAAATGATTCGTTCACATGATAATAATATGTAGATAAACAATAATAATAAATCACTAAAAAACTAAATTTACAATAAAAATATATTAAAAAAAATATATTATAAAATAATAGCAATATGATGGATCATACTATAATATGAGAAACTAATGTATAGATACATTTAAGAAAGAATAAAATTTGTAAATATACATTTTTTTTTTTTATGATAATTTCATAAACGAACGATGTGTGGAAAATAGAATATCCATAACATCTGGTTTAAAGTTTATTCGACTCGTTTACATAAAAATAATTATGCTCGTATATAAAAATGATTTTAAAATAATATAATATAATTTGCTTACGCCGTCGTCAGATGTTACTCCTGTCTTTTCTTTAATGTATGCTAAATCAGACATTTTAATATTATTTAGATTGGTTCGAGGATCATTGAAATCGGTTCTCAAAGTAATTTTACTACTATGTACATTAGTCCTCTTATTTGTATTCTGCATTTATTTATATAAGATATTATAATAATATTGTAGTCGTATACGAAATTTGCTTAAATGCATTTTTACTTTCATAGCGGTATTGTTATTTTCATCATCAGAATCGAATTCTTGAAATTTGAATGTCGAAACTAACTTTCGAATACACGCCATTTCCCCGACATGTTTAATAATATCGAAAACAGTCTCATATCGAGGGTTTTTTATTATCACCTTGGAAATGAATTCCTTGGAAAGAAAAATATGATATAGGTACCTACTCTTTGTTGCATTATATATTTATATTCACGTAATATAATTGTCATTAAAAAAAAAAAAAAATCCAAACATAAAATCCAATCATTTACTTCATATGGTCGATAATTTGCAATACGAATTTTTGCGAGATTGGCTATGCTCGTTAATCGTTCTGTGTTAGTTTTAATTGTTTCTAGAGTTTTTTGACATTTCCTTTGTTTTGTTCTTTCATCGTCTATTATATTTAAACACTCATTGATTGTTTCTATGTAATCCTTAAAAAAAATATTATCACATATTTATTACAATATGTGTCACATTTAATTTTTTGAATGTCTTAAGTGCAACAAACATGAAAAAATAATACCATATATTCATATAACACATATAACAATATAAAAAATGAATACCCATGTCAAAGGAGTACAATATTTGTCCAAATATTTAACTAAAATGTCTCTGATTTTCCCATTAATTAAATAGATATCTATACTCAAGGCCGTACCTGGGGGGGGGTTTGGGGTTGAAACCCCCCCCGAAATTTTTTTATTTATTCAATTAACTATTTTTTAATATTATAATTAATATAATTAATATATTATTAATTAACAATCAAACTATTTTTTTTTCAAACCCCCCCCCCGAAATTTTTCTCTAGGTACGGCCCTGTCTATACTATTAGGTATGTAATTAGTTTATTACTTATAGTAAGTTCGTTTTATTTTAATAAATAATAAAACAACATAACTGAAACTCACGTTTATTTTATATGATTCTTCGTGGATATATTTTTTGAATTCTTTTAATTCTAGGAGAAATTTGATTATATCTGAATTAATTACTTTTCTTTCTTTTCTTATTTGTTCTAATCTAGCGTATACATTTTCCTTTTCTTGTAAGGAATTATATAATCTGTTTAATATTATAATTAGTTGATAATTAATTATTTATGGTAATAATTATTATTATAATATTAACAATTATTAACTGGTTTATAAGATCATCATTGTCATTGTAGATACGAGCTTTCTCTTCGATCTCGATAAGTCTAGACATGTTTTGATATAATAAAATGTTTATTTTAATCGAAATAAAAAAAAAGTTGCAGAAATTTAATAAATTCAATAACTATAGAAACATAATATTTACGAAAATTATTTACAGAAATATAACTAGTTTTTTCTATAGAATAATAAATTTACTAATTACTACACGTCTAAATTGTATAACAATTTTTTATTGTACCTATGTTATTAAATTAAAATTCCATATTAATTCCGTATTGATACCTATACTATTACAATTATTATAATATAATGAATTCGCTTATGTATTAATAAATTTTAGTCAAATAAATCTGTCGACGGTTATAAAAATATAAAATTTGGGATAAAATTTAAAAGTAAATACTTTTTGTTTAAATTTTGTACGTTTTTAATAGATAAAAATAAATTATTATAATACTTTCGTAATATAAACATAATCGTTTTTCGTCATTGTATATTACTGTAATTTTATTATTACTCAATAATATTTCAGTAACGTAAACAAACAAGAAAACGTGCGAAAGCATAATATTTAAATCTTATATATTATGATTTTGAACCTTGATAAAAATTTAAATGCAGGTATATAAAATATAATTAAACACACAAATCATAAGGAACTACAAGATTATTTAATTTTATAGTAATTGTTTACCTCTAATATTACGTATTTCTTTTTAAAAAAAATAATAAGTTTAAATTTTTAATAACTTAATTATTTTAATAACTAAAAAGTCAGTCAACAGGATATTGTGAAATGCCATCTTTAACGTTACCTATTACATATTATTTTGTTCCATTTTTTTTTTTTTTTTTTTTTTTTTACAATTTTTTATATTTCTACTCCGTTCCTTATATTGTGAAACATTATAAATTTATGACGTTCGAATGGTCACAAAAATATTTAAAATAGTAAATTCCTATATAAACGATATATTAATATCGAAATATAAATTCACGCTACTTTTTAAAATCCTATTATAATATTGAGATATTTATGTTCTAAATATACGTGTACTAATGTTTTAAAATATATTTTTTTATATATTTATATATTTTCAAATATGAGTAAACTTTGTTATGATAAAGAAATCATTCTGTATACGAGAGTGTTGGTCAAAATTGAATAATCTAATAAGAATGAATATTTTTTTCTTTTTTTATGATCAAATTCTATAAATACAAAAAAAATATTTTTTTTGTATTTATAATATTATTGTAAATTGTTATTTATCTAATATTAACGTATGAATATCTCGATTCTATCACAAATAACGGTCGATTCGAAAATCGTCTACCGTTTACTGTGTAGGATAACCCCACTGACGAGTTTTTGCTCGTCGATCCCTCGTTCACTTTCCTTCAAGTGCCATACAGACGAAAGGGGTAGTTAAACGTTCGATTATTTACGATACATACAATAACGTAATATCATAACATCGCCTATACCGAGTTATACAAGTTAAATATTTAAATTCAAAGAATCTGATGAAAAAAATACACGAAATCGCGAGTATATAGTAGTTAGAATTTGATAATAACGTTTTATACATAATATTATTCGTTTTAATCGTGAACGACATATTATTATTATTTTATAACGAACGGTTCAGCTGGCGAGCGACAGTTTTATATTATATTATTTCGAATTATCATTAACTACTATATTTATAATATATATTATTATTATTTTTATTTTTATTGTTAATATAACGTCAACGACGAACGTGTTACGTTCGTCATTTTTATTAACGTTTATATAATAATAATAATAAACTCGTCTGCGGGGTAAAAATTGAATTTCCCGTATACCAGAACTACACATCAGGTTATTACCTAGAGACCTTTTGACAGCGGACAAATAACCATTAATATTATTCGTCTGTCCGTCCGTCTGTCCGACTGTCTGTCTGTCCGGATAGGCACCTGCGGATGACATAATAATATAAATACACACATATATATATATATTTATTTTTATACGCGTATTATTATTATTATTATTATTATTATTATTATTATATTTGCCGCATTTCCTCTCGATCAAAATATTCCATTTCCACTGTCGCCGATCACGTGGCTGGGTCCGGAGATCCATCAGCAATGAATATAATATGTCGGACAGGTTGCGGTCGTCGGCGGTGAATATTGTCGCGCGGGGAGCATACTTATATATATATATATATATATGTAGGTATATTGGAAAATAATCGAATAGGACTATATAATATTTTCTCGACTTATTATTACATTTTTATCATTTTTGTCCGTCTGGACGACGAGAACTACCCTCGTTCGTATTATTATATCATAAAATGTGATATCGTTATTATAATATATAATATGTATGATAATAAAATCGTTTCCGAGACGATTTCGAAATCGATTATGATATTATAATATTATTGTGACCTAATAACCGAAACGAGTAACGTATATATTATTATTATATTATATTATAATCGGTTTAATGCGACTTCGAGGTAATTAAACGCCCGCGTTGGCTGGAAAAATACTGTATTTTTTTATTATAATTAATATGAAATATTCATTTTTATTTTTTTTTTTATGTACTCGACAAAAATATGAAATGACCGGAAAAAATATTACGAAACGACCTAAACCGTCTTTATATAAATAATGTGAACACTGGTTGTGGTTTCGAATGGAACAGAATATGATGGTGACGAATATTATTGAAAATCGTGTCCGGGGTACTTTGGTCTATGATCACGCGAAAGTTAATAATTATATTATTTTAAAGGTACAGTTTTTTTCTTAAAAAGACCCGCGTAATTATATATTTTAGAATATATAATAAATAAATTATGTACTTATAATATATTATATTATCAAAACGTACTTATAAGAGGTATTGATAACATTCAAAATACTAATAATTAACGTTTTGTTCTCGTATGACGTTTTAAAATGAAAATTATTGCAATTCGTACGACTTAATTTTAATATTTTAATTATTATAATATTATAAATGATACTCGCAAGTAATTACGTATTATAATGACGTGTTTTTTGAAATTTAAAATACAATTTTCTTGTATATTCCTTCAAAAAAAAAAAAAAAATTGTATTTTATATATTTTTGAAATATTATGTCTATATACTAACTAACTATATTTCCGTTCGTAATAAATATTAATTCTACACGCTTTATTTACTCACATCCAATAAGGTATGTTTTAGTGTGCAAATACCCGTTCCAGATTTCCGTCCGCGTAATAATGTACATAAACAATCTGTAAATGTCAACAGTTAAATTAAATTCATATTTTGGGTAACTGCAAGAACGGTTAGTTGGCGGGGAACGGGCAACGGAAGAATAATATTGTTTGACAGTCGCGGGATTTGTAAATATGTCACAGAGACATAATGTATACGTTTTAATGTAAAATTTAAAGCAATGAGTTCAATTTTAAAGTTCATTTTTCAAAACGCAAAGTTACACCGTTTGACAAATGTTCGAATACTTTCCGAAACATTATTTTACGTTTTTCCAAAAACTTTTTACTTAAATTTTCGTCACGTTGTACAAAGAAGAACTAAAATCAACAATAAAAAAAAAAAAAAAACAAAAAACAAAAAAAATCAATATAATTGATTGTCGTCTAATCTAAAATTACTGAATTATACTTAAATAATGCCTCGAAGATTACTAGTTACGATATAATAATAATTAAGCACACGTCAAATTTAATATAGTCATAAATCTCGTACAGTCAAAGATGAACAAAAAAATAATATTATATTTTATTGTTATTAATATTTATTGTTTATTGTGTTTGAATAATATCATTTTTATTTTATTTTTCATTCGCTATAATAATATAAGTAATGGTATACATAAATATATTATTATAGTATTAATTTTATTTATTGTTTGAGATCACTTTTTGGAAGTTATTCTTATTTCACAAATCTTTTACGCAGTATTTCATATTAAAAATTCCATATATAATTATTATCAATGTTCTATGACTATTGTACGCACATTATTGCTATTTACGAATAAATTATGTTAAATTAACACAACACGTTTGGTTATAATTTATAACTTGTTTAAAATGTGTGAACCCAAGAATGTGTTAAAATATATTAGGTATATTGCACATAGAAAATGTTTATAAAATATAAACTTAATAGCTTCAATTTTAAAGCTTTTATGACATTATATTAATGTGATTATATTGATTACAACAATTTGAAATTATATTCTTTGATAATAGTTAAAGTGATTACTGATTATATTATAATAATATAGTTTGCTTAAAACTATAAACTATAAATAATTATACATTTATATTCGTATAAATGTAATTTGAAACGTATTGAAATAAGTGAATAATAATTTTGAAAAACAACGATAGTAGTAAAAAAAAAAAAAAAATCGTTAGTGAATTTTACGAATTGCACAAAGATATAATATTAAATTGTATATTTATAAATGACGGTTATATCTCATTTCAATTGAAAAATACATCAAATTGTATAAATAATATGAAATATATGTCACTGATATGAATCAACGAATCCCCATATTTTAATTTAAAATATTATTTTATTTTTCGTGTGAAAAGTGTTAGAGGAAATAGGAATAAATAATTTAACATTATAAAAAACGCATATTAAAAATAATATTAGTCATTGTTTTTACCTAAATATTGAATAAAGTTTTGATATGTAGTTATAATAATAATTTAAAATAATTCTCAAACGTCACTATTACTTTATATTTATTTACATGGGCGTTGGACGATTGATTTAAATCAAATAAAAACCAATTATAAAATTAAAATTGGTAATTTCGATTTTTGTAATTAATACCTAATTATTATTGATATCATAATAATTAATAATATTACAAAATGCAAATAATCACTCGTTCAATAAGTCGATTTCTATTTTAAAAATATTAAAATTAAATTAGAATAAAAAAAATAAAAAGTTATTATTTATTTTTATTATAACACCAAAGTTTAGGATAGAATCGTAATAATTATAAAAAAAAAAAAAAAAAAAAACGTCGATGTAAATTAAAATGTTCACGCCGTTTGTGTAGGCGTGTATTTTATATCAAACCTTGTCACGTACCTGCATGGGTTGTTAATTTAATCACGTTTAAATATGTGCGTGTGATTGTGTGCCTGAGGTCCTATGTCACGAATATATTTTATAAGAGTATTATTATTATTATAATTTTTTTTTTTTTTGCCAAAGAATAATATTGTTTCAACTATATAAGGGTATCCCAAAAAATTACTATTAAAAAAAAAAAATCATATTTTTATGAAAGGTAATCCACTAATCCACTATGATAATCCAAATAAATATGTACTGATAATAATGTGCTATTATCATTACTATTACTATATTCATTTTACAGTAAATCATAACTAATTTATTGAGATAAATTAATATAGAATGTGTGGCGATAAAATATTGTAAATATTTTTACAAACAATAGTCGTCGAATTGTTTGATGAAAAGCAATGTAATTAATACCTATGTGTATTTTTTCTATAAAAAAAAGTTTTTGTTCTCAAATTACCATTGAACCTAATAATTCTTCTTTGTTTTTGTTTTGTTTGCTTTTTTTATTAACATAAAAAACCGCATTAAACAATCTAAAATATTTTATTAGTATATTATCTTAATTTTCTTTCAGTTAGACTGAGTGTTGTCCACGGTTAAAGTTCTTGATTCTACGTGAGTTTTAAAGTGTTTCTAACATCCCTTATTAAACTTCTACGTTTATTTCATTAAACTTTGAAGACTTTGAAATTTAATGATCAAAAATAATATTTAGGTTCTTCAAATATTCGTTCAATAAATTACGGTTTATGGGTTTATTTTCTATTCACTCGCACCGTATAATAATTACCACGTGAGTACTGCATTATGGTTTTTAGTGAAAATGTATACAAATAATTACAAGAGGCAAGAAAAACTTTTAATTATTAAAGTTTAGTGCAGCTGTTGTTAGTTTATGTAGTTTGTAATGAAGAGTTCAATAACGAAAATTGTAAGGCTAAAAATTGAATCAAAATATTTTTATTATTTGCAGGGTCGAGGTTTGATGTAAATATACCATCATGATGATCGCGTATAATTACAATTTTGTTTTTTTTTTTTCATTTATTTTTTACAAACAATTTAATTAACCAATGAAATGAACGTAAAAAGAGTATTTTGAACTTAAACGATTATTATTATCTCGGAAACAATCGTTAGATATATAATTATTTTATTTTTAAGCAAGATTTATCTCCCGAATACTCTCATATTATTATACATTATAATATTATAACAACAATATTAATACAATTTTAGTCAGTAATAACGAGCTATATATATGACAATTTTAAGCCCTTCATTGTTCATTTAATAGTTAGGAAAAGTAAATTGTTTGTTTGATGAATAAATTAAATATGTAAGTGTACAAGTATGCAATAAGTTATTTTTATTAAATTTTTCGTCGGTTCACTTTATATAATATTAATTATTAGTTGGTTTTTTTATTTTTATGATGTAATTACATAATATTATAATTCACTAAAATATGTGCGTGTACTGTGTAGTTGTATCATAGAATAGTAATATCTAAATAAATTTATAATACCTGTATAATATTTTGTCAAAAATAATTTATTCAATTAAACTGGAAACATTTTACAGTTTTTATTAAGTATATAAGTAGAACGCGTATTTGTATTAAAATATTTTATATTCTTTTAAATGTAACGAAACAGCTAGTATGGATAATATAAAATTGAATTAGATAGTATTCAGATTTGCGTGTTACGTTACATACATATTTTGGATATTTGAATATAAATTAAAAATATTCAAAATCTAAGTAAATCGGTTATCGCACGTCGAATGATGGATTGGGAGTATTAAATAAATAATTTACATATTTTTAAAAGTGTATGCAAATGATTTTCTTGGGCGTATATTTAAAATTAAAGTATTTATATTAGGTGTATGTGACGCAGGAAATAATTTTTTCAAACATTTCAATTATTAGAATGATATGAATATGAAAAATATCCCCGCGCGTGTTATTCAAATAATTCAAAATAATATTGTAATATTATGAGAACTTGATACCGTACTATCTAGATAGGTATAAGAGTATATTATAATATTTTATGGATCCAGTTAAAAATAAAATATATTGATATTTATATTTTTATAAACAAAAGGTATACTCAAAAGCTAATTATTTTTATAGTTCCTTAAAAGTCACAAATTTTCAAAAAATTGTATATTAAAAATGTTCATTATAAGTTCGTATAAAATTTGTAAACCTAGATTTATATGAATTAAAGGAAGATTCAATTTAAGGAAGAAAGTCAATAGAGGTACGATAGGGATATTTTATTTTACTAGACTCCGGTTTATAATTTTAAAAAGCTATACATTTAAATAATAATATCTTCTATAATGGCAATAAAATTGTTACATTTTGACTACTAATAAAAAAGTAAATTTTACAAAATATCTATTAGATATTTAAAAATTAAAATTATATAAATATAATGTAATAATAATATAATAATATAATAATATAATAATATACCTTAATGAATTTAATATGTTAAAATAATATTTATAAAAAGTAATAAAAACGTAATGAAATGTTGTTTTATTCTTACGGTTTAAAGAAATAATTTTATAATAGTTATGAAATATAAATTAAATTCAATATGAACTTCGTTTATAATATATTTTATATGTTATAAGAATTCTAATTATTATTTAAATATTTCATTATTCATATATTTTTGTTTTGATTTTCAAAATATTTTACAATTTTAATTAAAGTTTTAATTGTTGAGTTTGTATTATTTTTAATATCATAAATCATAATTATTATTGATAAGGTTAATTAAGAATTTAAAATATAATGTTTTTAAAATAAAATCCTAGAATTTTATGAATTTAATGTTTGTATTTCAAATGTTGAATTGACCAGGACACATTAAGTTTAATTAGGCAACACATTTGCATAGAAAATTGTTAGTGTTATTTTTTTTTTTTAATATAATTGTGAATATTTTTTTTCTGGCATTTCACTAAAGTTAGGCAAATAAAAATATAATAAAACTTGCTGTTTTATTAATTTTTATAGAAAAAAAAAATATGTAAATCACGTATTATTGACATTTTGCGAATTCGCATCATAAAAAAATATTAGGTAAACATATTAAATAATATATGAAATAATATTTTTTTAGTAAAACTATAATTTTATATTTTTATTTTTATCTTTTTGTATTTATACAAAAATTCACTATTTTATCGTGTTCAATATAAATTTAATAAGAAAATGAAAATTATTATAAAAAGCGCATTCTTCATCTGTACTACCAGAGTGATGGTCGCGCCTCGGATGGAATATTAAACATTTTTAAATCAGCGAGCATTCAAAACGATTGCAGTATTTTTTTTTTCGCATACCCCTTTGTACGTTCATTTTTTTATTTTTATTTTTTTTTTATTTTTCAATATAAAACGTACACTTTCAAGTGATTTATCTAAGCTTATTTAAATCGTGCCAAATATATTTGTAAGTAGGTACTCTGCGCGTATATCTGTTCAGTGTTCTTCACTTATTGCTAAGAAAAAAAAAAAAAAAAGAAAAAAAAAACTTTCAACGAATTATTATGCATATATAGGGGAAAAGCTTAGTTTTTGAATAAACACCGCGTGGAATTCGCGATAAGAACGTAAAACCTCTTAGTTTCGAGTTTAGAAACAAAATAATAACAACAATAATAATAATAACAAAAAAAAAAAAAAAAAAAAAATTATCCGAACGCTTTCGTTATATAAGGGTTGTATAAATATTATCAAATAATATTACATCGGCGAAGAGTAAATATGTTTTTAAAAAGTACAGGTACCTATATGGAATAAATTCAAACCGAACGACCGTGGAAGCGACACCACTTTATCATTTTGTCGATGCAAGACGCGTGTATGATAAAACTTCACACGTGATATGGTATGAAATTTAATTAATATACAAAAATGTAAATATTAACGCGGATGGTATAACAATCTTATTTCATTTATTTTTACACCAGAACGCAAGAATAAAATTTATTTAGAAATTTTTAAAATCCTAATTATTGATTTGCACTATCGTATAATAACATCGTTTGTTTCGTTAATTTTTTCAGATTGTTCATAATAATCGATAATAATAAAATATATTAGTTATATAGGTACCTACTATCTTTAACGTGTTAAAATCGATTTTGAAAAACGAAGCATATTAGTTATTATGTAGATATACATTTAAAACGTGGTATTTTGATCAATTCCAGATTGCTATTTTTAATATTTTAATATATATTGTAAATATAAACGTATGATATTATTTTTTGTTTATAATAATAACATATGGTTACTATCATATTTTATATTAATATTTTATGTATAAATATGTATAATCCATTATAATTTTAATACGAGTATATAAGAAGTAATGTTAAATGTACGATGGTAAAATAATTAAAATTTATTGTGTAATCAAAAACGTTCATTAATAATAGTGAGCGTATTAAAAATTATTGCGTTATATTTATTCCATTCTATGTTTTATTTTACGAATTAAAATAAATTTTATCATTTTAGAGATTTCTTTCTTTTTCCAAAGATAATTTCTTATCTCGATTTTTCGACGGGTCAAAATAAATTATATATTTCGAAGATTAAAAATAATTTAAACACAACATTATCAAATGTCTATTTAAATTTAAGTAAACTAATTGTGTGCGTTTAATATTTTTCAAAATTATAAATCTACCATAATATAGGTACAGTTTAATTGACAAAAGTACACATAATATAATTATTTATTAAATTAATATTAAAAATAGTATTTTTATTTTATATGAATATTGAAAGTTAGATAAATTATTATTATAACGAATTGAAAAATATACAACTACTCGTATATATCAGTTAGAGTCTAACTGTTAGACAATAAAAATTAAAAGTATTGTGCATTATCTGTATTAATTATTGAATTGAGTATAGAAGAGGAAAAGACTTAAAATTTCTCATGTCTGTTAATAATATTTTATATGCTAAATTTTCATTAAAAGTGTATACAATAAGAAATATATTTTTATCCTTAGGGATATTAAATAACATTGCACATAGTAAATAATATGCTTTATATTTCCAAACTTTTAATATAATTTTAATTATCAAATTGTTTCAGAAAAAAAAAAATAAATAAATATTACAGAAATATTTTCTCAAAAAAAAAAAAACTCTACGTTCATTTTATATAATATTAGTAAAAAATTTAAATATTTATTAGTTTTTAGTTTTTTACTGATTAGAAATATTTTTATAAATTAAGAAAATTTCACAATTCATTGACCCAAGAGATGTCCCAATCGAATTGCATTTTAAACTCTAAATTTGCCTCATTAAATTTTGATATCGTGTTTAAAAAAAAAAAAAAATTATAATTTAACTTAAACAGTACTTTTAATGAAAGTGTAAAATATAATGATTATAAAAAAAAATAATGATAATAATAAACAAAAACAAATAAAAACTTACATAAACTACTCTTAAACTACTCATAAACTTGTGCAATTATGTTAATGAACGAGATTTTTTTTTACCTCAGAACTTATAATATAGAAGTTATAGTGTAAAATTGCATAATATTTTTTTTTTTTATATAAATATAACAAATTAATATTTTTACATTTTTAAACAATATACTAGAGGTATATTTTTAACTAGGCGTATGGCGTTTTACATATAAACTTATCATAAATTAACATTGAATAATATTGTATAATATATTAAATTAACAGATAATAGTAGACGAGTACATCATACTCGTATTTAATACCTACGTATTGACGTTGATAAAATTAATAACAATTAAAAAGTAATAATATCATATTTATCTCGTCGACAAAACGTATTCGAATTCGGAGATTCAATTTACAATTTGACAATTTTAGCTCTGTTTATCTTTTTAACAAATAATATAATATTAACATATTATTCATTATACTTCATATTATACTCATGTGTCATATAGGTACAATAAATTTGATTGAGTGATATATTATTATTTTATTATATTAATTACGATTAAACAATATATTTCATAAAGTTATATTATATAAATGGTGAGAGTATTACGCGTAGTATTGATTTTCAAAAATATAGATAACACGATTTAAAATATTATGATTTATAATGAAAAACTATAACGAAAAATATTTCTAATCATTATTATTAATAATAGTAGGTAGGTACACGTATATACTTTAAACTTCAACAGGCTCGTTTATATATTATCCGAAGAGTAATAATTTTTTATAGTTTTATTAAGAAATATTAATAATTCCAAATTTTACTATATTTTTGGTTTTAGTACTTTTTTGTTGTTTTCTTTTCTTTTTTTTTTATATATCGAATTAATGGATATAAAATCTTTCCTCTTAAAAATAACTTTCTTAATATATTATAACTGCTAGGTACTTTACAAAATTTACCATATCGTATTATGGACCAATAGAACATTATTATTTTAAGTAAATTTTACAATCGAAGAAAATATTTAAATAGAATATTTTGAAATCATGAATAGCCTAATCTATCCAGCATTCCAGCCCAATTGGATATTATATCCGCATGAAAAATTTTAGCTATGTGCACAATAAACTTTTAATCCAGATTTTCTCTGGTAAGAAGGTTCATTTTTCACGAATGCTAGATATCTAAACAACATTTATGTATTTTTAAAATAAATATTTTTTTTTTATTCTTATTATACTCTAAATTTAGTCAGTGTTGAAAGGAAAATTAAATTCATATGGCGCACTCATGAGGTGTCCTTAATAGAGTTTGATCTTTTTACGGTTTAAAAATATAAAAAATACACAAGTAATGTTATATTAAATACAAGTGAATTAATAAAATTCGTAATTTGAATTCTGCACCAGTACTAATAATTATAAATTTGTATAACATCTAAGTAGGTACTGTAAAAATTAAAAAAAAATAATAATAATATTTTTCTTCTAAATTTAATATATTTTATAAAAATTTAACGATAATAATTAAATGTTTTTAGTGTTTAATTTTTAAAATTATTTGATTTACTATATAATATATTTTGTAATATTCATTTTGGATCCTATTGCATTTCGGTGCGTTAACTTATGCCTTATTATACTTCACGTTCAAATTTTCCAACAGTTCCTACGGAGATCAAAACTATTTTTACATATCCGAAATCATTGTTTATATTTATAATTTGGTTAAATTTCGGGAAACGGGACGGAATTCATCTGAAAATTAAAAAAAAAATCATTATATATTTACATAATATTATAATATTATTATGCTGATCTTAATTGGCGTGTATAAAAATTCGTGACAAAACATACTAATATAAATTTTATCTCGTTATTTAAATAAATTAATTATTAATATATTAATTTTTTTTTTAATATTTTATATTTTTTGTCGTTTTTCTATCATTTATTTTTACATTATAATGAAAATTAGTAATTGTCTATTATTAATGAAGGTATAATAATATCTATTATATTTTTGAATTTAAAAAAAGACACTAAAACCCCATAAAATTAGTTTTTTGTAATTTTATCCACGTCGAAATGTTCGATTTTCCTATAATAAACATTGACGTGTTTATAATCTTCAGTTTTAAACGTGAATATTGTGAATATAAAGTTATTATGGCAAATCTTATCGTTGGAAATGATTAATTATTAATTTACAAAGTTACTTTTATACTTTAACATTTAAAATGTTATTACTTTACACGCATTTTTGTAATGCAAACTTGACGCGGTAATTTGCATACAATTTTAGTAAATTTTTCGTTTAATATTTGACATTGTTTACGAAACATTTGTTTTACTCGGAGTAAACAATTTACCCTTGATAATACACAAACTCGTGCGTTTAAGACATTCTCTCTCTTACGTCACCAAATTATTTTTATTATTATAAGGAAATTATTCGCATGTTTCAAGAAAATTGTATAAAACGTTTATTGGTTTCTCGAATTACTTTTGCGCGTATATATAACGCGTTAGTATATTATAATTAATAAATTAACGACACGTTTAAGTACTTTATTTGGTATAATAACAATTAATAATTATAAAAGTGTTTTCGTTATTTTATTGTCAAAGAGAGACTATATAATAATAATAATATTACACGGAATAGATAATATATTATCATTTATCAATGTGAAATGTGAATTCAATGTAGAAGATTTTTTTAAAAAAAAAATGAAATGAAAAGAAATTACAATTTGTCTGCAGGGTTATGACGATTGCGCCAGCATGCATTGCCACAATCTGAAAACGACGTCCTCACTCTTAATCGTAATACTAATAATAATATAATATTATATTTTTGATTTTGACGTGGGTACTGTGTATGGAATTGTATGGATAATGGTTTACTAAAAAAAAAAACTTTATATAATAATAATATATAAATGCGTGCATGTGTACGGATTTTTCTTCTCTTCCATTTATCTGTTTTGGGTCCGGCGCACCTGAACGTTTTTCACGCAGTGGGGAATATAACTACTGAAAATTGAGTTTTTATACAGTGGAATCACGTTTTGCTGACAATTCGTTCGGGGTCTGCTTGTGACTTTATAATATTAACGCCACATATATGAATTTCAATAATTCAAATGCGTTATTTTTATGTTTATATTATTATATTTCAATAGTGGGGGGGGGGTAAAAGCCGTGTTCAACTTTGCTTGGCCCCCGGGAAAACTAAAATTTCCTAGCACTATTTTTTTTAGGTTAGGCTTGACACGTGAAACTAGATAATAATTAAATGATTTTGACATCAAATATTTCAACCGTATTGTTTGAAAAACGTCTTGTTTTGTTGTTGTTATACATTTTTCCAGAGAAAATAAAATATCTTATGACGTAAATAATAAATAGGTAACAAGTATAATAATAACTTTAATATATTAATATAAGACTACGTAATAATACGAAAGGTAAAATTTATAATTCAAATCAAGTGGTCGATTATATTTTATAGTCCTAAGACTGTCTTTCTTCTCGCAGTTGATACTCGCGTCTTCGTGTAATATAGGAAAGAATTACTCGTACGAATAATCGATATTATTTATTCGATATTCGCTAATTACGACGCGAGTCGAAAGAAATATTGCAAGACCAAAAATAGTGAATATTCGTCAAATACACGACACGTGGGAACCCGGTATAAAATATTTATTATAATCTATATATTTATAGAAATACAAATAATAATTAATTTTTTATTATTAACAATAATATAATTTTTATTTATTAATTTATACGTATTATTTTTTATTTATTATTATTTTTTTTTTTTTTTTTTTGTAGGCCCAGGGCCCAGGTCCTTTTCTAATAGACATAGGGTCGGGTCCCAGACATATGACCCGAGAAAACCAGTCTGAATACGTTCTTGAGGCCTGAGGAGAGGCTCCTCACTACCCGTAAATCCACCATTGAGTACGGAACTACTTGAGATGTACCTACGTATAACTAAATAAAAACGATTCACGACGATTAATATTTTGGGATAAAAAAAAACAAAAAATTATTTTACAAACGCGTTAAAATACGAATAAGCAGTGAAATATAATCACATGACATTGATATTTTAAAATTATAATATTTGGTTAGGATTGATTTTTTTTTAACCTAAAGTTCGGTTACCAAATAAACTATGGGTTACGTAATGGTTATAGATAGGTACTGCGGAAATAGGACTGGCAATTTCACCTGAAGAAGAAATATATAATAATATAATACAAACTCGAAAATAGTATTTTTTAAATACATCGTACGACTTTTAATAGATGTTCGTTCAATGTTGAAAAAAGTATTTTTTAGAGAAGTTTATCTATAAAAGACGTAAAACAAAGTTTTTTTTAAAAAAGAAAAAAGAAAAAAAACAATATTCGGCGTTGCCGCTTTTTAACTGTGCTGTCAGCCTGACATTCCTAATTTACCCAGTCTTTATTTAGTTTCACAAAACAAACTTTTGAGTATACGAGAGTTCTCCCGAGTCTTTAAGAACACAATTTGGCGTAATGAAAATAAAAATCTAAACAACTCATGAATACGAGTATAATAATTTACAAAATAATACTTGTTCAGATTAAAATAAAATAAAATTAACATCTGTCGCTGCAGATAAATTTTAAATTCTTAGGGAAGCTAAGAATGTATTGGTTTTATTTACAATGATGTGTATCCAGTGGCGTACCTACGGGGGGGGGGACGGTTGGCGTACATACGGACAAAAAGAATTTGTGATATTATTAATGAATATCTCATTATTTATCATCCGTGTATAGTTGTATACACAATCATATATCATAATAATATCAACTATAATATGAATTTAGTTTACCAACAACGAAAAAAGATTTCATAACGAAATTAAAGGTGCAAGAAAATTGTAAAATAGTTTACTTAAAAAAATTTACTCCCATTAAAATTACCTATAATTAAATGCCTTAGAAAAGAATTATATTATTACATTTATTTTTCTATTCAAAATATTTTGATAATGAAAAAGTTTAAGTAAAAAATTAAAAAAAAAATTTGTGCAGAGGTCTCCCTTTTAGTATAATAAATAATATTAACTATATAAAATTATATTAAAAACTAGGTGCTAAAATAAGATAAAATAAATACCTACCTAATAATTTTACAAGATTTTTAAATATTATTTTTAATTTTGAATATGTGTATATTAGGTATTTTATTCATATTGTTTTTAAAATTATTTTATTTATCAATTATAATAAATTTAGAAATAAATTTAGTAATACACTTCTTATTAAAATTAGTTGCTATTTTTCGTAATATTTCGTTTACCTTCATTGTGATGTCCAGCACGGAATTTTAATTTGCTAAGCAATTGACGGTTGTTGAATTCACCGGTATTGTAATACTTAACTCTGCATTGGCTCATCTTCGGCTAGGTATTCATTTAATTAACTACCTCTTGTATAAAGACGTAAAAAAAAAAATAAAATGTTAAAAAATTATAACTATAAAACATGTATATAAACAAATATAATATAAAAACAAAATTTATAAAATAAAAACGCTTCAAATTTGTATAAATATTACAATAACTATGTGGGGTGTTCCATCGCCATAGAATATAGATATATAAACGTATAATGTACTTTCATAAGAGCTGTTTGGTTTTATGATGACATAGAATTATTGTATTATTAAAATACATAGAACTATAAAAGTATAAAGAAAATCTGAGTTTGTAGATTTTTATATCGTTTTGAAAATAAGTTAAGCAATAAGTGAAAATGCTTCGATATAATTTTTAGACTTTAACTCCAAAATTATCAATTTGAAAAACATAATGTTAAAAATTTTGTAAAATAACATTAAAAATCTATATATAATATCAATTAACGATTACACGATTACACTAAAAATTATTTCAACTTTGAACAAAAAAAAAAAAAAAAAAAAAATTATAATGATAAAAAATTATCAGAATTCTATTTTTCAAGAAAAATTCATGTAATAGTTAGATACCAATAAATACCCATTAAAATTTTCACGTCTCTACTTTCAATATTGCCTAAGTCCCGAGTATATCGTTCTATATCGTAAAATATAGAAATTTATTACCTACTTTGATATAATTTCAATATTTTTGTAATTTTTTTTTTTTTTTAGTTCATAATAATCTAAGTTAATGTAATAAAAATAAGTTATCCAAAATTGATGAAGAAGTGAAATAAAAATGAATACACTAGAACTCTAGAAGGTTTGAATAACCATAACTTTGAGTGTAGTATTAAACATTTCAAATTAAAAAGTGAGATTTAAAATTATATCTAATAAATAAAACTTTTGTTTTAAGTAAAATTGTTTTATCAATATTGTTCTATCAATTTTTCTAAATATGTAAATAACTGTGTAATTTGTTATTCAATACAATTTAATAGCAAAAAAAAAAAAAAAAACAATAAATTAAGGGTAAAGATGTAATTGTATATACGTATAATGTATAGTAGGTAATTGTAATGATTGAACACACTTTAAGTGCATTATAAACAATTTTAATTGTGTATAGTTTATCATATCATATTAAGTCCGCGTACTTTCAAAATGATTATGTTAAAATTAATTCAGAAGGTCTAAACGAACACATTTATTGCATAATGTAAGTTAATATTACCTACCCATGTAAAATTTAAAATTATAAACTACAAGAATTAAATAAATCAATATACAAATTGAATATTATATTTAGTTTTAAAAAATATTAATAATATTATTAATACTATGTTTGTATAATTTCTTGCCTTACCTATATTACGCGATGTCCAGCACGGAATTTTTATTTCCTTAGCTCCTTAGCAGTTGAAGATTGTTGAAATGACCAGTATTGTAATAATTTAATTATATTTTGGCTCATTTTCAACTATTTATAAACTTGCAACTACGTTAAAATAAATAAAATGTTAAAAATGTATAACAATAAAATGTTTACACGAGTAGGTAAAAAGTATTAAAAAAATAATATTGAAATACAATATAATATATAAGCCTTGAAAATTTGTAAAAAAAATTATAAAAATTTTAAGATGTTCATCGACATGGAGTATATAATAGATGTAAAATACTATAATGTAGTTGATTTGTTTGGTGACATAGAATAATAATAATTGTTGTATTATTAAAATAAATACATACGAGTATACTAACCTAACCTCGTATTATAGAAAATAGATTATCGATTTTACTAATATTTCAATTTTAAATGGCTATAAAAAATAAAAATGTAATTTTTTTAAAATACGTTAAGCAATATGTGATTATGATTTAATAAAATTTTCAGACCTAAGGTTGCCAATTTTATTAAATATTATGGTAAAAATATTGAAAAATAACCATAAGAATCCTTATAAAATAAATATTTTCGATTACTCTAGAATTTTCAAATTTAAACATTTATATAAAAAAAAAAATGTAATTTGAATTTTTTAAATCTTTGGGACTGAGCACAAAGCAATATGTCTTTAAACTCCTATAAAATTTTCAGACCTAAAATTCTCAATTTTATTAAACATGAGATAAAATTTATAATTTTATGAAATATTAAAGTTTTATTCAATAAAATTGTATTTTCTTGGAAAATGAACATAACAGGCCCAATATTTTATTACGTATTAATAGTACCTATTTATGAGAATACCCAATAAAATTTGCACGTTTCATTAAGTTCAATATTGCCTGTGTTATTTTAAATTATTGAAATAATTTCGTTAAAATTTTAATGCTTTAGAATTTCCGCCATTTTTTTATTATATCCTGCCGCATCCCGCATTAGGTCAATTTTGAGAAATTTGATAAATGAGCTAAATAAATTACCAACTATTGAAGTATACAATATTCTCTTTTGGAATTCCTGGTAATCGGAGTAAACCTAACCCTTACCTTTTTAATAGTATCTTGTATATATATATTATAATTCTCATTTCTTTGGTATACAGGTATATTGACAAAGTATTCACAAATTCTTTTAATAAATTACAAAATAATAATCATGCCATCATGGTTTGGTTCATTTTTAAATGTTAGTTAAATTCTATAATTAGGATTTTGCAAAAAATAATTAACTTTATTAAAAAAAATTAATTAAAACCGTTAAACGATAAAATAAATAAAAACAGAAAACTGAAAAATTGTATAGAAATTAAAATAAATATATAACACTCGAATGAATATTATATAGCTCGACGATTATTATCATAGCTCATACATAACTTAATACGCGGTAGATAACTTTATCTACCGTGATTTTTTAGATATTTTAGTAGTATAAATTTTAGATTTTAAGCGAAGCGAGAAAATGTATTGGTTTTACAATGATGCATGTCTTTTTTTTTTTTTTTTATGTCTGAAGACACTTTTACTACCCGAAATAATGCTCCGATTTTAACGACTAGCATATGTTTCCGGTTGGATAGTGGATGTAGTGGGTAATTTATTAATGTAAATTTCCGAATTTTTTAAAATTGACCGTATGCGAGAGAAAAAACGACCAAAAAATGAACGGCATTTTTCACGAAAATTAAAATTTCTAAGAATTCGATTTCTCACGATAAATCGGGCAATTTTGAAGTTAGAGACGTGAAACGTGTAATTTTATTTTATTTTAAGCCTATCGACGTTTTTTTCTTCTTTTTTTCTTTTAGTATTAAAAATACGCTCCGTGTTGAATTTTAATTTTAAACAAAAATATATAATAAAATCTCTCTTGTTGAGTATTCGTGCCGATCGAACATTGAAGTATTAATTTATACGTACGTCTATCAAATTCATCGTATTAACATCGAAATGTACGGTTTCTGTGAAACTTTACGATAATATTATTGCAAATCCGTTGGATTTTTCTATACCCGAATTATATATCGTGTAGTCTGAGTATGACGTGTACGAGCGGTAAAAATTTAACAGTGATTATTTTTGTTCGCGTCGTCGTTTCCAATATATTATAACATTATGTTATATAGTATTCCGAAAGGAGAGAAGTTATTTAAAATATTTTTTTTTCTCGACCGTGCTTGTATAATATTATTATTATAAAGTCGTTATAAAAAAAAAAAAAGGGGGAAAAAGCATTTCAAATTACTCCGCGTACCTCGAGGTATACGAGGTATATATAACAGGTATATCTGCCAGGTCGCCAAACCGAATAATGGCATTAAATTTGAACGGGTTTTGAAATTATTAATAAAAAAAAAAATATATATATAGAGAGAACGAGAGAAATAAGGCTAAATCGGAATAATATTAAAAAAATAAAAGGGCCTTTGATATCATTTAACGAAAAAAAAAAAAAAAATAAAAAAAATAAAGTAAATAATCATCGAGCGTTTTAGCGGCATATCCGTCTTGAAAGAAAATTATACGTCATTGCGCGCGCGGCGTACAAGGATCAAAGAGCCCTGGGCTGCAATCACAGTGTCCCTTCGTGCACCCTCTCGCTAAGCCGCCTCCGCCGCACCATCAGGACTCGCCGAACGTTTTATCATAAATACTTTTTAATATATATTACCCGAAGAAAATTCGTTAATCTTTTTTTTCTTCTTCTTCTTCTTCTTCTTCTTCTTCTTCTTCTGCTTCTGCTTCTTCCCTCCGGGGCACGGCCGTAGTTTAGTTTTCTGATTACGGCTCGAATTACCGCAGACGAGAGAGACCCGCCGGCCGCGATATTATATATACCATTATAAATATAATAACGTATTATCGTCGTGCGAAAATACTACAAAAACATTTATCCGTCCGCCATAACACTAAGTGGCGTATACTTAAAATTGTTATTATTATATATATAATATACGAATATATAGTCGGGGGGAAAATAGAACAAATATTTGCTCCTAAAACGCGTGTGTATTGTGACATAATAATAATAATAATAATATATTACATCGCAAAGTCACGCGCGTATGATATTATCCGAGTAGAATATTTTGAAATTTCGAGCGAAATTAATTTTTCTCTCATCGTATGTGTTTCGTCGCGGCGAGAAAATCAGAGTGAAAAAACGTATAAAATATCGTTTTATAAATAAATAATGCGTTTTTAACCGATTAAAAACGAGTTGAACAATATCAATAAGAAGAACCAAGAGCGGAAGAAAGAAAAAAAAAACACGTGGAAAAATTAAATATAATAATATTATAATATTTTGTTATCACGAGTATATTACAATATTCGTGTCCGCTGCTCGTACGACGCCCAGACGTTATATTTAATTTGATAAGACGATATATATATATATATATATATATATATTCTTTTTTTTTTTACACGACCTCTTGGCAAAAAAGAAATGTACCCACGGAAGAAGAAATTACAAGAAGAACGGCCTCGAGCCAGAAACATCAAAGACGAACGCCGATCGGACGACGGACGTTCGAGTTAATAAAGTGGCGATCGTTGACAGCTCTATTATTATGATTATTATTATTATTATCATACGCAATCTGCGGCCGCGATGACGCCAAAGGGATCGACACGCACACGTGCACGTCTCGTATTACAAAACGTGTCGACGACGTAATAATATATCGCCGAGTCCTCCCGTAAATTATAATAATATACAGTACGGTGCAGAAAGACACTCGGGGACGGTTTTCCGACCCTGAAAACAATACCGGATACCCTTGGGGGTGATTGGAAAAAATACCCGGACCTGAATCGTATAACGCGTACGTTTCGTTTTATATAATTTCACTGGAAACGATATATTATTATATTTTTTTAAAAAAAAAAAAACGTTTTTTACGACGTTAATACTCACGTAATAATATAGTTTTTCGATACGTATAATAATAATTATTACTAATTAAAACGGTTTAATTATGAAAAAATCCATTATTCCGTTCGGATCGACACGAAGTAAATTTGGATTTAAATCGATTTTTAATACGTTTTTCTTTCGATTTGACCGCCAGAACGTTATATCGGATGTCGATAAACAATAATATATAACTCAATCACAATATTATATAAAATGTATTTAAATGTAATGTTCGTGTTTCTTCGGAGATTCGAAATATTATGTTGCTGAACGATAAAAATTGGTCGTATTATGTTTATTTTCGGACATAAGTTCGTAATAAATATTACATTTTGAAACGTGAATTTAAATTCGAAGGCGACCACTCTGTATAACGTATACCCGTTTATTTCGCCTAACGACAATGATATAATAATAATAATAATAATAATATAAAAATATTATAAACGCGTGTGTTGTTCAGCACGTGTCGCAATAATATATTAAGTCTTATCAAACGCGTTATCCGTCTCGGCGTTCTCACGGTTCGTTGCTAAAACGCTTGGACGATATTGAGACATCAAGCCCGACTAATTACACTGTATGGTTTTCCACAGACTTCACCGTTCGGTACGACTATATGACTTCGGAATATTCTAATATTGTAAACGCACACGTGAAGTATTTATAAAAAAAAGCGTACTTAAAAACGAGTACATCAACCACACAAGTAATTACGCGTGTACAGAGCGTGATTTCTATCCGGTCGGTTTTTATATTTTCAAACACGCGTCCGTAAAAAACGTCGAGATTTTACAATCTAAATTAATTTTTTGACGAAATATTTTTTGTTTTTTTTTTTTGTTTTATTCGAGTATAAAAATAACGTCTGATGTTTTTTACAAAAAAAAAAAAAAAAAAAAAGAAAAGCGTTATACCGATATTATATTATTATATAATATAGTTATTTCAAAAACGAGGAGTGAATGCTTTTCGTAGACAAAAAGTGTAAAAGATTTACAATTTTTTTTTTCTTCGCCATAATTCTTTTAAGTTAACTATCGACGATTTATTCGTATAGGTATATTTATATTATTAAGTTTTAATCCGTGCGTGGTATTACATTATACAATTTTTAAGAACTCTTCTCCAAATTCGGAATATATTATACGAATTATTAATATTTAAATATTAAATAAACGATTTCGTGTCTTCTGGGTGAAAACGATCAACTGAAATTTTCATAATTATAATTTGTATCCGAGTGACAGTCTTATACAAGTGTAATCAATCAAAACCGTGGCCGTAGGCAATAGCGAATACCTTTATCGAGATGTACAATTTCATAAAATTTTAATGGAAATGTACTTTAAATACGTATGTGTAGGTATGTGTGTATTTTGGAGTTATTCAATAGTTGAATTTATATAAAATGAATTCGTTTATATCACGCTTCTGACATACGATTAATTGTTTAGTTTTAAAATTTACTTTGATCATATTTGATCATATAAGTACATTAAAACCCGTTAGAAAAATACTTGTGATAAAAAGTAGAAACTTTAACAATAAAAACGGATATAAATATAAAAATCGTATTAGTTTTTTTAATTTTAAATAATATTATTATACAAAAAGATAAAATATTTAAATGTGTTATTCTGTCTTTTTAAATATTTTATTTCTTTTTTTAAATTTTCAAAAACAACAAATAATTATTAATAATTATATTTTCTCCGAGATTTGGAAAAAATTTAATTAAACTTGTTGTTTTAAACTTACATTATGATCTTATTATTAATGTTATTTTTTTATTTACTTATTTTTTTAAAAAAAGAGTTTAATTCTTTATTTTATCTTTAAACCTCCCTTTATAATTTATATAACCTAATTTTCGATACATATATATAATATATAAAATAAAACCCTAATCGTAAGTACTCCTATTACGTTAAAATTAAACAATTTAAATTTTGATTATAATACGCATTATATTTAATTAAACTAATTATAAGTGAAATAACATTCATTATTTATCAATTTAAATAATAATACTAACAAGAATATTGAAGCTTTTATTAAATTTATAAAATAAAATTTATATCAAAAGCACTAACCTATAAAATATGAATAGAAAATAAATCATATATAGGTACCTATTCAACTCGTTTAAAATTACGTTATTTTGATAATTAATTTGATGACACTTAAAGAATCAATAAATTATATTTGTAATCAATATAAAAGTTTAAATTGACTAATTATATTAATAATAATTCATTTATTAAAAAAAAAAAAAATGTTTATCAATGTACCTTATGCAATAATAATTAAAAAGATTATTTAATAAATAGTTAAGTACCTACCTATAGTTTTTAAGATTTATTACGTATAGATATAATGTAATATAATGATATTTAACAGAGTTTAATCGTGATTGTATAATATACCAAAAAATATTCGTTTGAAGTTACAGAATTGTACTATTTTCATAATTCCAATACACAATAATAATTATTGGCAATTTCTTGTATAATACACCACGGGTATACGTTATATTATTTATTATTACAAATACTAAATATTCATTTTTATATTTTTCATTTATAACGAGTACCTGCGTAAACTGAATATTAAAAATATATTATGTTACCTTGTAAATATAATACGAAAAAGAAAAAGAAAAAGAAAAAAAGGAAAATTAAATTGTAGAAACTTTCTTTAAAAGTATAAATTAAAAAGTTATAAATAAGACATCGGAATTTGTAAAGAGAAAAAAAATTCAAGAGTATCATTGTAATTTGGTGACTGGTTACTATTATAATAATAATATAATTTTCTTTCATTACTTTAATGAAACATGTTTTAATTAATTTCGTTATATTGGCAACTAATAAACTTATATACGTTTGAATATTTTATACAGTAATAATAATAATAATAATAATAATAATAATAATAATAATAATAATA
>JAIUCT010000008.1:12364790-12378516 GCA_021307375.1 Tetraneura akinire | reverse complement strand
TAATAATAATAATAATAATAATAATATTTTTTTAACCGAGATCGTGGAAAATATCAATCGACCGCTTGTATTACAGAATATAGTATATTATGTTTTTCATTTTTATTTTTTGGTCTCGTAGCATAATATATTAATTTTATCACACGATAATATTATTATTGCTAATACGACACGATATTATATTATTAATTTTATATGTTACGCATACATTATGACGTAATCAATTAAAATACGTTTTTGTAAATTACAATTAAGAATTAAAATTGAATGTTATATACAACGCGTTAAACGGATCGCGGGGTAAATGTAATATAATAAATATTATTATTAATAATAATAATAATAATATTATTATTATTATTATTGTTATTATTATTATGTACATTAAGAGAACAACTTATAAATGTAGAAACGGCGTTTGCCAAGTTAATCATAAATATTGTGGTATCGTATAATGGTATCTTTGTACTATATTATATAATATATAAGCGAATTGAATAAATCTTTACCAAAATAATATATATAGATCTATTACAAATGATGTAGTTATAAATTAGATTTAATATTCTATATCCCATACAATACCAGCCAATACAGCGTATACCATTAACTAACCAGTTTTATTATTTGTACAAGTTCATAAATCTCGAACGGAATAAGTTATTTGCGAGAGAAATCAATTTGCACGTCTTTAACATACGGACGATGGTCCATTTTTATCAAATTTAAATCAAAACAGCTTATATATAATGTGATATCGTTATATTTATGGGGTGCATGTTCCAATGACATAATAATATCATTATATTATTATTACCCATATTGTTTTACCAATAATTTTTCCGGTATATCGTATTGTAATCATACATTTTATACCACGTTTCATTTTTTTCGAACGAAAATGTATTATTATAATAAAAAAAAAAAGAAACGTAATATACGCCAATGCAATGTAAAATAACAATTATTATTATCACACGTATCGGAGTATGATAACGATTAGTAAGATATATAATATTGCATCACGATTTTCTTCGTTTTTTTTTTTATGTTTTTTGAGGACAGAATAACTAATGAGAAATTAACTAAAAACCGTAATGATTTTATTATTCCGTAATTTTATTAATAATTATCAGAAAATATCGAGGTAATTTCTGTATAATATATTCATAACCCATACATTATTGTGTCCCTTATATTTTTTTTGGACGAAAACGTATTATCACTTACAAATATAAGTCATATTATTATATTTCGTCTTTTTTATAATCCATAAGAAATGTTTAGTAACTATATAATATAACGTAGGTAGAGGTAACTAAAAAACATATTATTATGCATAATAATAAAAAAGAATTATTGATCACAACTCTGAAAATATAAAGAAAATATAATATTATAAAATAAACTTTTATTAGGTACTTATTAACTTGTATACAATTTTGGAAATTATAATAATTATTTTATGAAATTATAATAGCATAATTCATACTTTTATGAAAAAAAAAAAAAATATGTCTATAATTTATAAAATGAAATTTGAATTTGACTTTTATGAATAATATTTTAAATCAACTAATAGTTATTATGTAATATCACGTTATTATACGTATTCGTTTTCTATTTACAATTTATAAATAATAATTGAAAATTTATAACTATAGTGAAAAACGTATATTAATTATTTTTTTAACTAAGAAAAGTATAAGATACGCCTTTTGTAACTTTTGTATTTACTTTTTTTTTTTAACAAAGTTTTTAGAGTTTCTTATTTTCAAAATATTAACAATAAAAAATATATTTTCTATTCTGTACAAATCAAATGTATTTTTTATTATTGGTATTTTTTTTTTTTTTTTTAAAGGTATATCTTTTTTTCAGCAAATATATGAAATGTTCTTAGATAGTAAAAGTAATCCTTAAACTTCATGTAGTATTTTTTTCAATAGATAATTGAATATAAATTATACTCCAAGACAAGATATTTTTTCTTTTCTAGAATTCTAGAATAGACTTTGTATACAAAAAAAAAAAAAAAAAAAAAAAATAAGATAAAATATTTAATTCAATAGATGATATTAGATTCAATATATTATTTTATTTATTTATTTTATATACGAATAATTTGTTTTTATAAAAATTATATTATAATATTGATGTTTAATTTCCTTTTCCTTAATAAATACAAATTTAATAACATATTATTAAAAAGATAAAAATATTGTTAAAATTGTTTGATTATTTCATATCTATAAAAAAAAAAAAAATAAAAATAATACGATTGTTTAGTAAATTTTGATAAATTTGTTTTATTATAATATTTTGTATGATAAAAAAAAAAACTTAAAAATTTAAATTTTTAAATTGAAAAACTTATAATTTCTTATCAATTGTTCTGTTGGTATAACAGTTGACAAATAATTCACTTATGTTTCTTGCGATTATTTTTTATGATTTTAGTCGAGAAAAATTATGTAAACTATAAGTATTATATTAAAAATTTGTAATAAAATAAAAGAAATCATGTTAATCATGATAATATATGAAAAATTTACTTTTGCATAGAAGGTATATTTTAAAATATTTAGAATATATTTTCTAATATTTGAATCGATCGAATTTATAAACAAAATGAACAATTATTGCTATAATACTATTTTATAATAATTGAGAATCTAATAAAATATCCGATTACAGTACTATTGATTAAAATTAAATTAAATCGAACCATTTATTTTATAATAATACGATATAATATTACAATTTCGTCAATTTTCGTGTCGAATATTTTTCTATTTAAAAAATATAATAATACAAATGGACTGGTGTAAATATATGATCTTATTGGACATTTACTTTTTTACTGCTCTATTTTATATTTTTTTATTTCCGCTTATCTTTAAAAAAATAACAACTATAGGAAAAATATAGGAAAAATAAAATAAAGATATTATTAAAACGGTATACGGGAATAAACCTCTAGTAAGTTCTATATATATTTTTTTTTATCTACTATTATTTTCTACGTCGTTACAATATAAAAATATAAAAAAATATATATAATATTTTTTTTTTTTTAAAAAAGATTAAGTACGTTAACATTTAATATCTCGATAGAAAAATCAGTATATAAGAATATTAAATTGGATATAATTCAATTTTGTGTAATAAAAAATTTACATAAATAAATGATATATATGAAGTAGGTACTTCTTTTAAGATAATTTTAATTATAATTGAAGTATTTTTAACATATTAATATGTTATTTTCAAAAATAGTCGTGTTTAATATATTACAATTACATGTTCATATTTCCATAATCCATTTTTTCGTTTATTTAAAATGCGTTAATTATTAATTTTTATCGTGAATATAAAAACATAAAAATAACAATTAAATAATATTATCAGCATCCGAGAATTATTAAAATCGGATAAGACGGATTTTACTATTTAGAGAATTAATTTATTTGTATAATATGCTAATCAAACCTGTATAATTAGTTGGGTTGTTTGTTCATAAAACCTCTTTAACAATACAAAATTACTCAATTTTAACTATCATTATTCAGAAAAGGGTCACGACTGCGACAATGGTAATTCGTATTTCAACACTACCTACCTGCTTTCTGATATAATATTTTACTGTTAAACTAAAGGAAATAAATAATGTAAATATGAAGTCAAAGCAGTCAAGGAATTGAAATATTATCTTTAGTTACATGCAATCAGATTTTTCAGTCGTATCTTGTTCTGCATAACAAAAAAAAAAAAAATGTTTTCGTACAATATAATTTATTTTATTTTTTCAACCCTTCGACGTTAAAAGAACAATTTTTCATTTTAATATTCACATAAAAATTACTATTACTTTAGTATAAAAATAATATGATTAGAAATTAAATTTTCATTCGCAAATTTATATTTAAATATTGTCGTGATCGATATTTTTTTTTTTGAATAAAAACGAATTTTTTTTTATGGTAAAAAAAAAAATATACTTATTTATATTTTTACTCGCGTTATTTTAAAGATTGTTAAAATTACGTACGAATTATAAAAAAAATAATTATAAAAATAAAAAATATTCGTTGAAAATTATTATGGTAAATTTATGGCAAAATTTTATGGTACTCGTATTTAATAATGTTTTAACAGCTTATTTTTAAAAAAAAAAAAATATTTTATTTAATTCGTTAATAATTATAAATCGGTTAATTGGTTTGTATTTGTACGACCGTAAACGTAACATTGCCGGATTAAGTTCATTATTCATTGATAAGATTAGCGAATACGTATATAATATATAAATATAGTTGGGGGTCAACTTTTAACGATGTTTAAGTATTAAAATAATATAAACACATAATAATACTTTATTATTATTATTGAAAATATTTTTAACGTTTTTTTCGTGACGAATAAATAATAATATTATTAATATTCTTTCTTATTATTGATACCAAACATTACCGGGTCATGACCATGGTCGAGGTAAAATAATATATTAATACCATTATTAGCCAGATGGGAGACTGTTCGCGATAATATTATTATACGTGCGATTCGATCCTTTGACGCACTTGACCGATTTATCCGAATTTATTCGTTTACAAACACTCGATCCGAATAATCCTACCTTTCTATACTCATCATGATTTCACACAAGAGTGTGCTCTTCCTTTAGAAGGTCGCCGGTTTCTATCTATAATATAAAGAATAAGTATAATAATATTGGAAATAGATAGACCTAGGCTGCAGAAATGTCGCTCGAGCGAAATAATACTCACATCACACAAGAGGAATTTGATATAATGTGACTGTACGATGGTATATTTTATACCACGCGTATATGTTTTGATATAAGTAATTAATTATCGTTGTATTATAAATTGTTAATATTAACAGATTTGTATAAAAATCGTTAATCGAAAATATTAAGTCGATATAAAATATATTATTATACTATAACTTATGGTGTCAAAAAAATAAATATAATAATTTTATGTTTTTATAATAATTGATTTAATCGAAAATTCGTTAGATTCTTATAATATGAGCAATGAGCGTTTCACACGTTTTACATATTATTCGATAACAAATTTTTTGATATTATACTTGTATATAATATTATGTCTTAATTTAACTTTTATGAAAAATTCATTCGACCATATCGTGTACTAAATGGAACGGAAAAATTATAAATATCGAAGTTAAATATTACGTTTTTATGTATACGCGAATATAAACGTGAATTGAATGTATGATTTCGTGCCATTTTTGTTTTAAAAATCGAAAATAAAACAGCAGCGCGTCAAAATACTCAAATCCCCTAAAGTGCTCGGTCCGATATTAGTATAATAATATTATAAATATCCTCAGCTAACATAATAATAATAATAATTTAATAATATATGAGTTTTCTTTGCAGGCAGGGACGCATTTCCTCTGGAAAACATGTATATTATATTTCCAAATATATTTTTAAGTGACTAGAATTTATATGTTTGTCTTATAGTCGGCCAGAAGAAAAATTCATAATAATGTTATTATTCGTTCTTCGCGTAAAGCCATCATACAGTCCCTCCACTTAATCCTTCCATACTGCAGGACGCCCTAGATCCCTATTACTCATTGTAATATTTCTGTCGTCATTTTTTTGTAATAATTATTCCATTTATTATGTGTGTATAATATCGTGGAATTCGAAATTCGCATTGTTAAAATTATGATAACTGATTAATACGACAATCTATATACATAGATAGAACTTGGAGAATTTGAAATGGATAATATTATTAATCCTAAAATCCTAATTAATGATTATAATAAATTAACGATATCGATAAAACAAATTTCGTACGGCATAATAATAAATTGGATTATAATAAATTATAATAAATGACGTCAGAAATATCGTTTATTCGATAAATGAAAAAAAAAAATGTCTAAAAATCACAATTTCGATGAAATTAAACTGCCGTTTACCGGTCAAAATTAATTATACTGAAATATTGACCTACTATATTTTTAACAAACTAATAATTTTTTTTTTTTTTAAAAAAAGGGGTTTAAAATATCATTATTTTTTACAATGACTAAATATCTTAATGTCTGCAAAGACTCTCTCTCTCTCTCTCTCTAATGAAATATAATGTATAACTATTTCGTATGTAATAATTACATATAATCAATTATTGTGGTTAATCGTTAATATATAAATGAATTAATTCTTAACAATTATATAGCCGAAGTTTTTTCGGCGTTACAAACGACTTTGTCCGATTGTCGTGCATCACCAAGAGAGTCGCAACAGTGGGCGTGTTTCAGTAGTAGTTCTTCCCACGTCTGATCGGCAAAACGCGTTCTTGGAATATCATCGTACATTTTATTATATCCTTAATGATGATCGATTATTACACGGTCGGGCCGACGACAGTTGGGCGGACGGATAAATTGACTTCGCTCATACACACGCACGTCTTGCAGACGCGTCGATCCGGAGGAACACATTATAATATATTTATACCATCCACCTATAAAATATTATAATATTATGCAAATCGTAAAATTCATGACTCGACGGGGGCGATTCTAAATTACACGATGACGGTCGAATATAGTGAGGCGTCATATCGCTAATTGTAATGTAATAATAATTATTGTTATATTTTTCTCGTGTGTGACATTTTGTCAGATTATTTTTTAGATTTTTCCACAGTTGACAAAAAACATACAAAAAATATATAAATAATACCTTGGTATACGTTTTCGTTGATTTCGGTAAATTAAAAAAGAAACTAGGCGAAGTACGAAATATCGTACACGTCGAAAAAACACTTCACCACGGCATAGGTATAATAATATTGGTAACCGAAGTGTATTTAAATATAGAAATCAAATATTTATTAAAAAATAATAATATAAAATATAAATAAATTCGAATATATATATATATATATATATGAAATTCCTTATTATTATTTTATTTTTTATTTTTCGTTATTGAATTTTTATCAAACTTCGGGGAAACGAGAACGTTAAATAAATAAATTTAAAAAAAAAAATAATAATTGTAAGCAAACTACCCCGCTATTCGATATTTATAATTATATTACGTGTTTATGTCAAATTTTATTTAGACCGAATATAACATTCACGCGTCTACTTGAAACGTATATAAATAAAATATTATACTTTCAAACGGTGAACATACTGACGATGACGCGTCACTTTTTCATAACGATTTCGTTGTTTTTTTTTCAATAATATTAAAATATTAAATTTAGACCTTTTTTTTAAAAAAAAAATAAAATATTACGTAAGACTCAACGTTTTTTTTTTTTTTTGATATTTTCGATATTAAATTCTTAATAAACGCGAGAAATTGCCAAATTGGTAATTTTAATACTTTACAATTATTACATAATACAAAATATGTAACGTAATATTAGTTTTTTTTTTTTTTGTGAAAACTTAGGCGTTCGAATAACGGTATAAACATAATATTTTGAAATGAAAATCAAAAGTTTAAGAAATCACGTTATATTAAATTAAACGTAATAATATATTATTATTATTGTTTATGGTTAAAATCAAAAATTACAACCAAAAAAAAAAAAAAAAAATATTAAAATTTCGAGTAAAAGAATACTTGGAATATTATTACTTAAAAAAAATATATATATATATATCGAAATATTACATAATATTAAATTTTAAAGTTTTTCCTAAAATACGATTTTGTTACACAGTTATTTATGTATTTAATTAAATTTCTGTTAAAATTCGAGCGCTTTTAAAAAGTCTCGCGTGGCTCTTCTTAGTTCTTAATATTATCAATTATTATACAGTGCGTTTTAAAAGTTATAATGATGCTTTTATTTTATATTTGTAAGATTAATAAATTTAAACTCTTCTCCGCTGTTCTTTATTAGTATCTTGCGGATATACGTCTTAAATTATTATACGTTATACTTATAATAAATAACGCTCGCAGCGTGATAAAACGTTGACTTTTAATTAATAATATTTCTTGTACACATATCGTTTCGAATGATATGACGCGATATTGTGTTTTTTTAAACGTGACTTTTCACTTTTAACGTGTATATTTATCGACGCTAAGGAAATCAAATCGTATTTAAATATTACGTTTATTTATAATTCACAAAAGACGCGTGCTTTTAACGTTAAAATTTATCAGAAAAATACACGTTTCGACTATATTTTAATTAAATAATATTAAGTGGAAAGATTCAAATACGAATACAATAATTATCGGTATATTAAACGAATATATAATTAGTGTTAATTGATTGATTTCTATAATTGTAATGCCATATACCATATACGGTATTGATCAAAGCGTCTTCGGTCGGGTTAAAGTATATAATTATTAAACATTTCAAAGTGAATTATGTAAATATAAACCTTTCAATCGGTAATTAAAACACACACACACACGTCGAACGCGGTATTAAACTCGTGCAGCACGCGTGAAATTGACGTTACGACGAAAATAATAACGAAACATTATTATAATAACGTATTGTTATCGTGCGGTGGAGGCTGGATTTGCTGTTTTACATTGTCTCGGAAAATATTTACAATTAATAAATTATTAATTATATTATTTAAAGAACTCTTTGAGTTAGAGGTGCTCAATAATAATTGCTAAATAACCAAATCTTTATTGTAAATCTATTAAATTTGTTGTTAAAATGAGTTTATTAATTGTCGTTTTTAGAGATTTCTAGCAAAGCCAGTCTCAAGTATTGATTTTATTTTTTATGTTTACCAAAATAATTGTAATATTATTTTCTGGCATTTTGACGGGGGCAAAAATAACATTATTATAAATACGTCACATCGGGTTCTTGGCCTGCAGGTAATAAATGACGAGATGACCGCCCGCCGCCGCCATATTGGACGCGGGTTAAGATTCCGTTTTGTAATATACTCGTAATCATTTCTGCGAAACCGCCTTTTGTTTTTAATACTGTTCCGACACCGACGTCGCTCGTAGTTTTGACGTGTGTTGCGTACTAAAACTAAAACGCGTATACAATCGCCATCATTCTCCTGCGAACCGACGACGACCGCAACCGCGACCCGCCGGACCGCAGCGGGAGACTGTGCGTTTGTTTTTTGCACGACGTCATGACCTTTTGCCTACAGCGTACAAGTACCTACTGCGGCCGCCGTCTCCGTGGCCTTTGGCTTGTTTGTCTTTTTTGTCTTTTTTTTTTTTTTTTATCGTGGTCTTCGTTGTTTTATACGACACGCGTATACACACGAGTACGTATTATAAAAATATTAGGCAAGTACCTCCTACGTATTATTATTATAATAATAATATTGTAGAGTAAAAAAAAACGCTAAAAAAAAACTTTAAAAAACGTAATATTTAATCCTATAATTTACCGTGATTTTATTTTCACTCGCGGTTTTTATGCACTCGTCTCTCATTAATATTCTTTCGTCCGTTTCGGCGGCGGCGGCGGGCTTGTAATCCGGAAACACGAAAACACGAAAACGACCCCCCCCGCGCACTGCTAAATTATTATTATTATCATCATCACCAAAACGCACGTTGGATATTAAAATATTAACCACTGTACAGTTCTGACAAGGCCAGAACGTTCTTACAGTTTAGACAATTTTCGGGTCAATTAAAAAAAAAAATAACAATAGTATATTCATCGTTTTATTATTACATTGATAATTTGATTTTTTGATTTTTGATTTTAATTTTCATACTCGATCCAATAGTGTAATATCATACTTAAATATTAGTAAACATGGCGATTTATTTTTAGAAATAATGTTGAAATGTTATCAATTTTATGTAAATTATTCCATATTGTACCTACATAAAACTTGCAATTTTCGTATTATTCAAACAAAACATTCAATTATTTTGATTGCCGGTAAAAAAATTTTCTGGCGGGATTGAAATTTTTCTAAAGAGCGCGCGAGTTCATGTATAGAATAAAAAGGGTTAACGCGTAAATAAATTAATATATTCACTTTCTACGTATGATATATTTACGTAGAGAGTAATTTTATGACTATTACGAATCAATAATTTCCTAACGTGAAATTTCGTAAATATAAATTATATAATATATTATTTTTTTCGGCGGTAAATTATAAAATAGAATTTTTTTTTTTAATTTTTATTCCCGAAAGACCCTCTCTTGAAAACGAGTCACAGACGATTGCACATGCCATAATTTCGTATAATATCATATTATAATATATTATATAGGTAGTTTATAAGAAAAGTGTTTTAATAATAATTGAAACTTTAATAGTTTAATCCACAACGTATTATAATATTAATATTATAAATCCTTTAAAATGTTAATACACAATTTGTTTCGTAACTATAAGCTTTGTTAACGGCGCGCGATGTATTATATATCGTTCAAATATCTCAAAACACATTTCACGTCTTTATCTCAAAGTATGTATTCGAATACTAAATATTTGTGTTTATTCATTTGATGTTCACTTATATTCGCATAGGGTTGAGTTCATAATAAAATGGTACAAAAAGGATAAATATTATAATATAATAACAATAATAATAACAACAACAACAACAACAAAACAACAACAACAATAATAATAATAATAATAATAATAATAATAATAATAATAATAATAATAATATAAAATATAAATTTAAAACAAATCGAAAATACACTTCACTCTCGAGATTGAAATGTTTTTTTTTTTTTTAATGCCGTCTACGGAATATGTGTATAGTGTATACAATAATAAGAATAATATATTGAACATTTATATTACCATAGATATATAGTATATCAATTCACAACACTTTTGGAAAATCACATGAATTCCGTCGATTTTTTTTTTTTTATAAAATATAATATATTCCTAGAAAATCCAATTTTTAAATTGGTTTCAAATCTATATATCATATCGTTTTGGAATATGGAAATTTATAGAAACTTTATAGTAATAATATAATAATATACTTGTATTCATATTATTATAATATTATAATATTTATATAATATATACATTACTAAGTTATGTTTAAAAAAAGTAATTTATATTTATATTACATATAATATTGATTATATTTTATATTATTATACTGTTTAAAAACGAAGTTAGGCGCTTTTCTGACTTTGTTCGGTCTTGATGCGGGACAGTGTGGTATGAATAATGATTTTTATTTTACACCACTATCATAGAATAATATTATATACGTATAACAGTACCTATGAAAATGAATACATAATATTATACTTCGTTCTGGAATAAATGTATTTAAAATTACAGATATTATAAAAATAAATGCGCAATAAGTGGCAATTTTTCTAAAAGCTTTTAGTTAGAAAAAAAGAAAAAATATAAATTAAAGTATGGAAATTTCTTCAGCAGTTGTTAAAATATTTAAATTTTGCTATATTAATATTAGTACTATTTTTAATGTTTTCTTCTAGTTAAGCGAGTCACAAAATGTGTTTTTTTTTTTAAACGTATTACGCGTATATTATTTTTCTCTCTTTAAAACATCGCGGGCCATTAATGTATAAAACAATGTAAGTTATAGACCTCCGTAATTCGCCATGTTTTTTTATATTAATTTTCATTATAGGTACTATCTCGAAATAATGGAATACAAAGCATATTGCAATAGATAAGAGAATTATACGATATAGGTACAATGTTATATCTATTTCACGTCCAATATTTACGCATAATACTTTTATAGAATAACTTTACCGCTATTATACGAGTATATAAGTTTATAACTATACACAATACTTTATACATTGTATATTATATATAGGCCACAGACTCGTCTTTTACTAAAATATACAATATATTATATTATTATTATTATTATTATCTTTTTTTCTTTTTCTTTTTTTTTGCCAACGGAGAGGTTAAAATAATTTCCCTCAAGGATAAAAGAAATATTATTGCGAAGACTTCATGAGATAAAAATTGATTTGACAAAAGAATTTTTCGGAACGGCTATACCGGATCTCGCGTAACGACCATTATTTTTCCAATACCGAAAAATACTGGGTATATATAATATCGTTTTCTATGGCGGAAGATTTATTTTCACCGTACAAAAATCCCCAGCGAGGTATAGCCGACCCTTGTGTATCAATAATATGACGCGTGTATGTAAAAGGTACAAATGTGAACTAAAAGGGATAGCGCGTTAAATGAAAACAGAAGGGCAGGGGCTGCAAGCGGATAATATTATTATCACAAGACCGCGAGCCGGAAAATATGATACTAGCCTATATAATATAATATAATATGACCTTGGGCTAAAAGTTCAAAAATAATAGATCAAAGATGAGTGTGTATATACTTTTAAACTTGTTGTCTTCGTGTTCTTTATAAATTCGTTTGGTTTCGAATTATTCTTCAACTGCAAATAATTAGGGAATACATTTTTGATGAACGTCAGTGTTACGACGAACGTATTATTATAAAATTAATGCTTGATTTCATAGTCTGTCTCTGTGTACTTTCAATTATTGCTACTCGGGACTCGCAACGGAAAATAACGTATACGTAATTATATTTATTTATTTTTTATTTTTTATCGTATTTCAATTGAACAACTCTAATAATAATATGTCAATTTAATGAATTATAAAATAAGCAAACAGTCAATCAAATGATGTAAATATTATTCAATTCGAAAATTTTATATCGGGTCAATTAATTTAATGATAATATTAATATTGAATTAAGTGTACGTCGCGATGCAAGAATATTGATGGAAATACACATAATTGTAGGCGAATCTACTTCAATTTAAAAATAAAAAATCGAATTTCAATATTAATATAAATAGGTTTCAATAAATTATTTTAGTTATTTTGATTTACATATTTGTATATTGAAACATATTTTCCATTTAACAGTGAATTCGCTATTTGTGAAATTATTTCTTAACTACTAAAATTATTCGTTAATATAATATAAATATTTTTAGTTAGTATTATTGCTTATTTTAATACAATATAACTACAATAAAATTTCAATATTTCAATATTATTATAAATATAATATTAAACATATTTTGGAAATAATTAATTTACAAATAAAATTCTAATTCTAATGCTATTGGCTATTTAAAAATGAGTATAATAATACGAGATATATTTTTAATTAAACTAAAATTATATTGATTTTTCTTTTTCGATGAATAATACTCGTATTTAAACGCTATACAAACTAATATACAAATTATTATCCATATATATTATAAATAAATATCTGCTCCATTTGATGTTTAAATAATGAATAAAACAATAAACATTGTCTACTTCGTAAAAATGTCATATTACGAGGATTTTCGGTACCTATAATAATAATAATAATATGTTAACCGACTAACGTTTGTGTATGAGAGCTTTAGTTGTCTCCATTTACTAAAATCCTCTGAAATGGATAGCGCACGCCATACGTGTACTTATTCACTCGGTATTGTGTGTCTACGTTTAAATCATGTTTTCTAGCTCATTGGAGACTGTTTATTGGCGTACACAAATACTCAAATGCTATATATTGTAATTATTTAAACTCGAGGGACCGTTATGTGTTTACGTTGCTCGAGCCCAATTGATTACGGTAAAGTACCTGTATATGGAATTGAATCGGTAGAAAGAGAGAGAGAGAGAGAGAGAGAGAGAGAGAGAGAGAGAGAGAGAGA
>JAIUCT010000008.1:12343057-12364780 GCA_021307375.1 Tetraneura akinire | reverse complement strand
AGAGAGATAGAGAGAGAGAGAGTGTGTGCGAGAGAGAGAAGAGAGAAAAAATGGATAAAAAATAATAAAATTAATTTCCCTCGTTTGACTAAAATAGTTCTGGTTGTATTGTCTAATGGGTACTCATTAATCGACACTATATTCTTTGTAAAAAAAAAAAAAAAATAATAAAATATAAATACGCGCAATATATAATAAACTTTCTAGACACGCATGTATACACGAATAAAATATGGTCTCTTGTTATTAAACAATTTGTGTTTTTGAGTGAAATAATACGAAATAAAATAATTCGGTCGTTCGGGTAGAAATTGCCATCATTATTTTTGTATACCCCCGCATACTCGGGCGTTACGACCGCGGCGAAGATAATGAAAATTTGACCATCGTTACTGTGTTATCACTTTATCAGTCGAATTCGATTTCAGACATTATTTTTAATTTACACGAGTACGCATAAACTCATACTCTCATAATTTCGTCGAGGAATATTTCGGTCTCGTTCGCAAGGAATAATCATACATTTTAGATTACATTGATACTATATATTGTACTCGTATATTTGTATTGTACATTTGAGAATTCATCGAATAATCTTTAATAATTCGTCTCCGGGGAATTTCTATTATCGTTTTATCGTTATTCATTCTACGGGAAGTACCTACGTAGTAAAATCATAATATAAAGCTTAAATTTTTAAGGCAGGACGGTATGAATTTTATACATTTTTAAAATAAATTTATAATAACTAATTTGGTTAAAAATGTGTGTAAAATTGAAAAATTCAAATTTGGTTCAAATATTAAATTCATACGAAATGAATAATGCAAGTAATTTTAATGAAATAATATTAATATTATAAAATAGGTGTACATCATACAGTATAATGTATATTTTATTAAAATTTGATATTCATCAATTTCTGACCTCATATTTTAATATTATACAATACATATTACATAAATATCCTGCAAAAATGTTTTATTCTGTGAATAATAAAAATTTTAAATAAACATAATAACTTTTCAATCAACTTATTGTTTAAATTATACCGTGAATCGTGTTATTAAATAGAAACTTTTAAATAAATGTTTCTTTAAGTAAATATTTTTTTTTTAAAATAATAATATATTAATTTAAAGTTATAATATATGCTTTTAATAATAATAATAATAGTTTTGGAATATAAAATATACTTTAATCACAAATTATATTTTATAAATATTTTTTCATTGTTTTAAATCGATTTTAAAAGCAATAAATATTTAAAATACAATAATATTATGATATTTTGAATTTCAATGTTATTTTATAAGTACGCAAGGGTAAACATTTAGTTACATTCGATGCTTAAGTCTTAAAAATAAAAAGTTATTTTCATATCACGTATTTTTATATACCTATACGTAAAATTTTAAGTACGGGTCAAATTTATATTTAAAAAATAAATTATAAAATCAAAATGTAAGATAACATGAAAGATAACAAGTACATTTCATAGTAGCATCGGTAACTATACATTTAAATATATATTATTTACTTTGAAGGTACACATAAATAATATTCATAATATTCATAATAATAATAATAATAATAATATTCTTTAAAATATTTTATAATATTATTTTTATTTAAATTATTTTTTTTAATTGAGAATTAAATATTTTTTAATTACACAGTATTTAAGTTTGCATAATAATTATTATGAGACAAAATTGAAAACAAAACGTTTAATAAGAGTAGGTAGTTAATAATTTATTAGCGCCTTTACGCTTTACAGCAACTTTGAATTTTATAATTTCCATCTATAGTTAAAATCTATTATTTTAAGTGGTTTGTAACTATAATTTTATTTTTACAATTTAAAATGTATCATGTGCGCAATAATATTATATTTAATAATACACTAATAGTTAATACCATTATATTTGGGTGTCCAGAGTGTTATATTATTCCATTATGATATAAAAATAATGAAAATAACATTAAAAATTATTATGTAATCATGTATTATTATAATATGTAATATACTCGCGATTTGTATTATTGATTTGTATTATTTCTAAAAGACCAACAATAATAATTATTGTTAAAATAGATATTTCCTGTCAAATCGATATATTTTCTAAGATAAAAAGTCATAGTTTTTTTCAATATTATACGAATAAAAATTAAATTTTACGTTTGAATCTTTATTTCCAATCTATTGATTGAATCACTGCAGTGTATTTGACTGTGCAATAAAATGAAATGAATAATAAATAAATAAATAAATAAAATTAAAATAAACTTCTATTCTAACGCGTTTTAATTCAAGATAACAATTTGCTCTAATTATATAATAAACGGCATTATTTGGAGTGTAAAAGTTTTGAAGTTAAATTTTCAGAAAAATATGTGTACAGATTTGAGTTAAAATAATTTCACTGGTTCTCTTAAAATTATACAAAACGTTTTGTGTACACTTTTAGAAACTAGAAACATTTTTATATAGTTGAACAATTTACCTAACATTGTATAAGTATTATATTAAACTATATAGTAACAAATTATAATTAAATAAGATGATCAATACTTTAAGATTAATACACGACAATAAATAAAACATAAATTAAGCATTTTTTTTTTTTTTTTTTTATTCCATACGATGCAATTAGTTTTACAATACAATACATTCGATTAAACATCAAGGATTTAACTTTCAGAGATTTTAGACAATCATTTTTAGGGTCATCGATGAACCGTACGGCGTATATTTTAATATTACATGATGGGAGATAGAATACGTAAAAGAGTAAAGAAAAATTTAAAATTTATGAAAAAAAAAATCAGTTTTCGTTATCGATTTAAATTTTGTTGATTTTTTTTTATAAAGTCGAATATTACGCGTAGTAGATAAGTTCCCGATAATAATTATTATGATTGTATACGATCGGTATAACATATTATTATATAGTAATAAAATAAAAACGTGTACCGATAAAAATTGATAATTACGTTATCATAATCGTTTTACAGATCACATGTTTTATATTACGAGTACAACAAACATTAATTTTTGTTAAAAAACTGCCTAGATTTTTTTTTCATTAAATTAATCGTTACCACGAACGGTATAAAATATGAAATAAAGCCGGCGGTTACATATAGGTATCATATAAGTGCCCATACATTTTTTACGTTTTTCCAGATAGAGTTTATACCTGCCGCACGTAAATAAACTATTAGAAAATTCGAAGAACGATCAGAATAAAGTACCTATTAGAATATTAAATATAGGCAGTTATTTTCTACCGCAAACGGTAAATCTTATACAAACGCATGGGATTATATTAATTTTATGTATATAAAAAACAAAAAATTCTAAAAGACATACGCCATTACTCGATATTCTTATAAAAAACTACATATATAAACGAGTAATTTTCTGCATTAAATCATTCAATAATTGATCGGGAATAATGCAAAATTAAATTAGCTGGGTACTATAAGGACACGAATAAGGACACGAATGAGGACACGAATATTTCGTTATCACAATAAATCGATATTATTATTACCCGCGGTAAAATGAAAACCCATTATTATTCTTCTTATCTTATTTTTAATATAACAATAATATAAAAGTATTCGCGTTGTAAACGACAAAGAACATCGTTACCGCATATTTTATACCGATTCTACATATCATACGAGGCATATACGCACAGATTTATGATTTTACATTATTTCTGCCGAGGCCTATCCGGTCAAGAAAAGCACGAATGGAAAATTATTACAACCATATTATTCGGCAATATCGACCCGAAAACCAATCGTAAAATAAAAAATTATTCACTTCATAACATTATACGTATCATAATATTATTGGCCGTCCGTCGTACTGTCATGTCCGTTAAACGTACTAATATTATTATTAAAATATTATATTAATATTCGGGTAATATTCGTTTAATCCGTATAAAATGACTAATAAAATCGTAAAAAAGTAATATTTTGAATACACGGCCGAAGCGAACGTTTCGCCATCGCAATGATATAATAATAAAAATAATAATAATACGAGTTTGTCATTTCATTTCCAAAGTGGCGTATGAATATTTAAAAAAACGTAATTTTTTCGGTTTGAAAAAAACAATTTATTATATTAAAACACCCTCTCCCACGGTCGATATAAAAATCGTTAGGGGAAATGATAAGATAACGTTTTACGCGATTGTTTATTTGCAAATTACAAATAATAACATTATTATTATTATTATTGTGTCTTGTGTGTCGGGGCGTTATGAATTTTTAATTTCCCGTGGCACAAAAACAAAGTATACGACCCCACTCGAACGTCACGAAACGCGCGTATAGGTATAACACTTTTCCCCGAGTGAAGAGAATTTATACCAAATTATTTGTTTGTGACTTCCGTCCTGAAGGACTACAAACGAGAGTGTACGGGAGAAAGGCGAAAACCGGTAACAATATTATTTTCGCACGAACAAAGGCTTCTTCGAATAGTCTTCTGATTTCTTTTTTTAGTTTTTTTTTTGACACGAAGTCGTATTACATTGTAAAGTATACACGTCATAATGTTTATGTATTTTTTGTTTTTCTTTTTTGCTTTTGACGCGGAATCTTTTTAAGTATAATATTTCATATTTTATATTATACCACACTAGGTTAAATAAAATATGAAAAATACAATACGCGGTTGCGTGAAAAAATTGACTTCGCGTTCAATAATCAAATCTCTACCTATTTTTTTTTCTGTTTTGCCAAAAACGTAATGGAAATTCTAAGAATTTAATAAACTTATTGAGTTATTAAAATAAATATGAAATCGGACAATGCGCCGCGGACGAATTATTGTTGTTGTTGTACTTTAACGTCACAATTATTATCATTTATTATCATACGTTTTACATTTTAAATTCGTATATTGTTATCGCGTAAAACAATCGTTTTAAATTTGAATATTTCAAACGCAACAATAATAATATTATTATTGATACCGCAATAGTTTTACATATTATCGTTATTATCCATAATCGTTAAAACGGTAAACGCGAAAATCACGTTGGTATGTAATACTTTTTTCGTATATATATATATATAATATATATATTTTTTTTTAATTCACTTTCTCTATATCGTTAATTTTATATTTCTAAACTAATTAAAAAATTCCTAATATACCGTTCGATTATGAGTACAGTCGTTGTATGTATACTACACTTGATAATATAAACGTAAATGATAACGAGCGGGTTGTTTTTCTCTTGCGAAACGTGTACGAATCTAATATTATTCCGATTTTTTCGCCCCCTCGATATCTCATTTATAAGACGGGGGTAACATATTTTTAAATTGCGTCATTCAAACCGAACTCTGCGCGTATATCACTTCTGACGATCTAACGCGAAATGCGAATATATTACGTTCTCAACACTACGTTTTTCATATTATAATAATAATATTATATTAGCTATTATTACGAAAATGTTTTCTCCGAAAATTATAATATTATATTCTTACGTTGTTACATAAATAATCGTATTTCGCGTTCAAATTTCACTATACGTTTGCTAATGACACGAGATAATAATAATTAATACGTTAAAAAACAAGGACAAGGATCGAAAAATATCCTCCAAAAATCGCATACTGTGTTATCTGTGCAAAATTAATTTTTCGCGTATCGTTCTTATCAGTTATCGTGAAACGTATAGTTTTTCATAATCATAATATTTAATAATTCCGGCAGATTTAATACGTATATCGTCCGACTGCGATTAAAAATAAAATACGGTCAAAGAATAAGAGATATTATTTATATTAGTACAACTAAGCGTAAAATAATCGTATACGAAACTCGGAGGAGTAGCTGCTGTAGTAATTTTTCACACCCCATAGACCAGAAACTAAAAGTCAAAGGTTATCGAATAGATGTACGTATATAAAAAGTATAATAACGCGCGTTTAAATTCCAACATCTGTTCGAATTTCGAGCAATACGAAAATATATTCTACAAGAATATACTCTCGGTTGTTAAACCATTTCGGTACCAAAGTTTTATATTTTTCACGTTTAGTTCGCCGTTTATTCAGCCCCGCGTCCTCTCTGTAGCTTGATACGGCGTAATAAAAACTTTTACTTTACTCGCGTGTGATTTAGAGCCAACTTTGTCTTTGATTACAGTGACAAATATTAAAACGACGCGCGTTTGCTATAATATTATTATTTAAAATGATTTACTAATGCAATATTATCATCGTATATAAAACAGATTTATTTTCGCCTAACAATACAAAATAATAAATTATCATATTATTATAATAATCTTTTTATATAAAGATTATAACGTCCGAAATTCTATAAAAAAAAAAAAAAAAAATATTATTAAACCTCAAGATAATTCATGATATCAATAATTTTTTTTTTTTTTTTTGGTCATCGTGTTATATTTGAACAAATTTTAAAAAAAAAAAAATAAAAAAAATTTAACTATTGATATAAATTTCAAACTTAAATATTGTTATTAGTGCAATGAACAATATTCCGTTATAATAATAATAATGCGATAATCGTTAATACAGTTTTACAACGATTTCGAACAATGTTGATAAATTAATTTGTTTTCAAAGTTTATAATATTATTAATAAAGTTTAACAATTATAATTATTATTATCTTTCCTCGAGGTATTTGCTTTTATTTTTAATAATAATAATATACTTCTTGTTCTTTACGTTAACGTCACATTAATTTATTCTGTTATTTGAGGCGTATACAAATATAAATTGAAAAATTTATATCGTAGAGAATTTATAAACATTCAAGGTATTTAGAGGCAAATAAGAAATTATTTTGTACTATATATATCATAAAAGTAAACAAATATGAATTTTTTTTGTTCTATACTTGAAACGGTGCTTTAAGGTGATAAGTAAGTAGCGGTTCCACTATCTGTAAATATTAAATAATTGCACGATTGATTACGGACTCACGGTAACATTGTTGGTCTTTAATTCACTTTTATTACTTCTATTTCACAAGTAATAAATATACTGTTTGAAACTTAAAGCAACGGCGGACAAAGCTGAAAAAGTTGGCGGTCACACTAGTGTGTTAATACTCAGAGGTCGCAGGCCCAAATAGGTCGCTGCTCTATTTACAAGTGAGTAAGGAAGCATAACTCAACGGACGTTATAATACATGGCATGAGTGAATTTAAGTAAGTCAGACGGTCCCAAGTAGGTCGTTGTTAGTCAGTCTTGAAAAACGGGTGATGATCGTCGTGATCTAACGGCTCTTCAGCTCAAAGGCTGCGTAAGTTCACTGGTCGTCAGTCTAGTAATACTAGTCGACTGTGAAGAAATGTTGAAAACTGTCGTTCTTGTTTCCGTATAGTCTTGAGTCTTGAAGATGTTAACTGGACTGCTGCTGTGACTGGAATGAATAATTTACAATTTGCTTTGGATGGTCGGCTGATGGCCTATCTAGAGAACCAGAGCCTTTACACTCTGTATGAGGTGTTGCACGTGTGTTTTGTGGTCAATTTAGTCTAGACGTGATGGGTTGTTTTTAGATAGATTTTGTAGATTGCTAATCTGACTGGAAGTAGGACAGCGCTGTTACGGCCTAGTGTAGGGTAAAGGGCTGCCCTGGCGACTCGTGCTTTTGGTAGGGTAATTCTGACATGTTTTTCGAATTTTAAGTTGTAGTTGAGAGTCACTCCCAGGTATTATTCACGGTGTGAATAATTTCGGTCCATTGTTCGCCTTTTATGCTATTTTTTAAAAACAAATTTCAAATTGTTCAAACAATAAATTAAATACCTAGTTGCGTTTAAAAATTATTTAAGCTACTTGTATACCTTTTAAATTTTTAATCCTCAAAGATATATTCTGATTATACTGAAAAGTGAAAATCATTTATTTTACACGGGTTATATTTTGATAATAATAATATCGTGATAAAAATATCTATTTCATTATGTTATTTTTTTTAAAAAAAGAATATTAATTACAAATAATTTAGTTATTTAAAGTAAATGAAATCTTAAATATTTCTTGTAATATGGTAATTGTATAGGTACGTGGAATTAAAAATAAAAACATTAATGAAATATTGTAAAATAGATTATTGTTATATCTTATATTATTATTATTTATTTGAAAATTTTATTTTATACGAATAAAATAATATAAAATCAAACTTATAAATCGTAAAAAAGGTGCTCGAAAAATGACAGACGGAAATGATTAAAAAAAAAAAAAAAAAAAAAAAAGGTCAAAAAAAAAAAATCGAGTTTGTTTTTTTAATACAATATTCACACGTAAAATTATTTTATTTCTTTGTATAATTTAAATTATTTTAGTTCTATCTGACGTTGAGTCAATATAAGAATAATACCGTACGCGTTAATTAAAACACGTAAGAATGCTATTGTTCATTTTTTATTAATTCGGTTTTTTTTTTTAATTATTCATAAATATAATTTTTTTTTCTAATTATCTATAATGTATTATAATATAATGTGTAATTATATAAAAAATTGTATTTATTTATTTATTTTTACCATTAAAATCGATAACAGAACACAAAATACAAAAAAAAGATATTTGATATTATTGAGATAAGATATTTTAAATTATATTAAAAAACAAAAAAAATGATTTTATTTTTAATTATTTAGGTATTCGTGGGTTATTCTATGCTGATATAGGCATACTTGACCCAAAAAACTTTTATCGATTACCAAAAAGAAAAAAAGAAAAAAGAACGGCTTATTATTATGAACGGTATAAATATGTATTATTATTTCACGCTTATATTAAAATACAAAGTTGCAGTAAAATGGTAAAATCGTTTTGTGTTGAGATTCGAACGCGATCGTGATAAAGTATATCGTGATAAAGTCAAATACGAAACCTACTATTGTTAAGTAAAAAATTAACAGTTCAAATATGATTTATCATAATATGCAAATGTATACGATTTTTCGATTATTTACGATAATTTTCAATAATAAAATCGTCTAAAAAGTCGACTTTTGGACGGTTTAGCTTAATATCTTACTACGAATATATTTCGTTCTTCAGTTTTCGATCGTGTGCGTCGATTAATTCGTCGTCGTTACATAAATACGAGTAGTCCATACGCAGAAGCCAAAAGGACGGTCCAATAAGCTCAACCGTAAAATAAAAAAATAAAATCATAAAGTCTCGTTACGTATAATTTTTCATAACCGTATACCAGAGTCGGGACTCGTGATGTAATAATTTATATCGTACGTCGACTGGCTTTTTGCCGCGAAAACGCGTTGCGCGCGTCACGCGGTCCGCGCGAAAAACGTTCACGAGCGTCGCTTCAGTAAATCACGGTTATCGCGTGAAATTCACGCTGTGCCAATCTTACGATACAATTTATGTGTGTACGACGTTATTTGTGTGTAGTGTACATATGACTTCATTATAGTAATAATTTCGGATAATATTGGAAAGAAAGAAAACAATAATAATTTTTCCGAGTTCATAAAAAAAATAATCGACACAAGGGAAGAGACCACTCGGAAGGCCGAGACTTAGATGGGAAGGTAAAGTAAAAGAAGACGTATAGAGAAAGTGAGGCCAGGAATAAATTGGAAGGAGATGTCGTCGGATAGGGAAAATTAGAGGCAAATTTGTTGGACTTAAAGGTCGAAATTACGAAAGAAGAAATCCACATTATTATTATAATTAGTCGAAAAAAAGGAGGCCTTAATTTTTTTAATAATTTATATTTCTCATTAATATGTTTATATTTTTTTTTTCTACGATATTCTTTAATATACATTATATTAATTTTAATAATAATATATTGTAATTTATATATGAAAATTATTTCGTAATTTTTGTGAAACGTACGAAAGGAAAATTTTGTTTAATCAAACGATAGAAAAATCGTCACTATAATAAATACATTTGATAAAGACGAACAGACGGGCGTTGTCAGTTTAACAATAAAATAGGAAAATTTTTAATCTTCCTTATAAAAAAGTAAAAAAAATAATAGAAAATATATTAAAAAAACGAATAATAACCTAATGGCGTAGTATAGTAAAATATAAATTTTACGATTATACCGTCTGCAGAGTCAATTAATTATGTGTACTAGAAATTTTGTTGGTGAGTTTTTTCATGGCTTTAGTAATGTTTTATAAACATTAATCACTATATATTCCACGTAATAATTCATAATGATATTTATTTGTTTTTTGTATCCGAAAACAATGTAATGTGTATTGTATATTTTATTATTAATCCATAAAAAACGTATAATAAAATTTTAGTTTTATATTAAAAAATTCGATTTTTTTTTTTTTTTTTTTTTTGATAACGATAATACTCGTAATACCTATATAGTTACTAATTTGATGAAAGTTTTTTTTTAAGTGCCGAAGTTATCATTGAAAATTATTACCTATTTATAATTTTTTTTTTTCCTCGTTTTTATTTGTTTATAAAAATTTCATTGTTGACATTACAATTCATGATAATTTTTACGAGTAATGAGTGTTGACACAAAACTCTGAACGTTTTAAACTAAAAATATTTGACAATTATTTTTCAATCCAGTTAAGAGGATAACGTTTTATACAAAGGATGAAAAATTTCGTTTCGAAAAACGTTATCTATCACGGAGTTTTAACTTAATTTAATTTATCTTGAAAATACTCTATACAATAAACGATATATACTTGACAAACGAATAATATTGGATTTTAACTTTTTTCAATAATAATTATACACGTTTAAAATATTTTACTTTCATAAAAACATAATATTATCATCCGCACGAATTGATTAATAATTAATGTATAAATACACAAAAAACAATTCATTTTTTCACAATTGTAAGTATTAATTAAATACTTAACCTATGATTTGCATAATAATAGATGGATCTAATTTTTTTTTTTTTTTTTGACTATTAGTTAAATAAAAAATTATGTACAATATTATTATATAGTATTAGTTATAGAAAATAAGAAGATAATTTTCAAAACATTTTGATTTTTTTTTTCATATTTCTAGACTTTTGAATTTTCTCTGTACATATTTATTAAAGTGAATTCGTGCTCATTTTTAAAACACTTTTTATTTATTTATTTTTCCATGCCTAGAATTATAAATTGCTGACTTGTTAGAAGATTCTGTTTGTTTTTAAGTACAAAACGTTTCTTTTTTGTCATTTGTATTTTCCGTCCACGATAAACACAAAGTTACCTTAAAAAACTGCAAGAGAAACGTAAAAAAAAAAAAAAAAATTACATACGAATAAACGTTTACATTTCGTAATTGGGTTACAGACGAGACGCGAGTGTATAAATACGTTCATTAGGGTTCTTGAGTCGAGTGAAATATATTTATTTATTTTTTTTTAAATGTAATAAATCCGCATTTTGCTACGGCGAATATATATTGTTTTATTCAATTTTAATATCATAAATAAAACCAACTCGCATACGGAATATTATTATTATTATTATTATCTGTATGACAGTCGACAGATACGCGCGTACACACCAAATTGAATTAACGATAAAAACATTACACGTGCAGTAGGTTTAAATTTATGATTACCTAAATATTATTATCGTATCATTTATTTATTCGTATAACGGGATGCTGATAATATGATAACACAGTCTGTGCAACATATAATCAATAACATTGGATTATTCTTGAAAAATAATATAATATAACTACACTATAGAAACTACTCATATAGAAATAGGAAATAAAGTAGTTATGGGTTTCATATTATTATTATACTCTATTGCAGATTACAATGACGTTATATAAACAACATGCATCGTGTACGGATTTGTCGGAAATAAAATCCATAACATTAAAATATAATAATTATTATTTCGAACCGTATAATGGAAATATTAATTAAATAAATCGATAGAATTTACGAACCGACAACGTTTATTCGTCGCGTTTATTATATAGGAACGATTTTAAGAATAGTATTTTCCCATTTATTTTTTTGCCAATTCGAAAAATTTTACAATGGCCTCGTTCGCGAATTTAAATCGAAAAGATAAAAAAATATAACATTAAGTATACATTATATACGTTGTGTATAGATATTAGATAATATAAGTTCCGTAGAAGAGTTTTGGATAAAAAAAAAGGAATAACGCTCGGCGACACAATTTCAATTGTATACGCGAGTAGATATTTTTTTACCTTTACCGTATTTAAAAATAAATGATTATATTTTTTTCGGGTTTATGTAGAAAAAAAATACACTTATACCTAAAAAAAAAAAAAAATCCCCCGTATATCGTAATAATATTTTAGCATAAAAACGTACGTCACGAGAAAATTGTTTCGGCTTTTTTCTTTTCCATCCGATATCATCGAGTTCGCGTTTTCTGATGAACGTTTTAACACTATTATTTATAATATGTATATACGTTCTTCGCGTGCCGACAATATTTATGTATCCTATTTAAAAAAAGAAAAAACTGAAATCCGACACAATTGTGAATCACTTATAAGATACAAAATCCTCCTCCTTCTTTCGACGTCGTATTCTCACCTCTGAGGTTGTTTGGATATAGTCCAATACCGGATTTCTTCAATAGTCGTACGAATTATTTTGTCAACGAATACGAAATATATTATGAAAAAAAAAAATTACGACTTTCATTCAAACGAGAATTTATAATACGTTAAGACAGTATATCCGTTTTATATTGTATTGTTTATCATTATTATTATTATCATTATTATTATTATTTTTTTTTTTTTTTATTATTATTTTTTTTTTTTTATTATTATTTTTTATTATTATTAGAACACCGAACGTTCGTCAAAATAGCTATTATGTGGTGTGGTAACTAAATTAAATTAAATTATACGTGACATTAAGTTTAGTATTTTTGCAAAGACGTCTTTGTATTATTATTTTTTTTTTTCGGTAAAACTCATTTTCGTCCGTTGTTCGCGCGAGCATTAATGTCACAAATTATATTACTAAAAAATTATTATTATTATTATTTTTTATTTTTCATACAGACTTTTCTTATACAATATTGTTATATTATAATGAAACGTTTGAATTTTAGATAATCAAGTCGGACGTAAATTACAAATTTCCACGTGCGTATAATATTGCGATGTAATTAATTACTATTATAATTATTAGAATATCAATCGAATAGAAATTTAACGTTTCGAAATTTAATTCATTAGTGCAGAAATTTAGTTAAACGAATAAATATTTTATTTCGGAATTTCGTCAATTTTCGTACACAATTGAGACATTTATAAATATATTATATCGATTCGATATTTTATACGTATATACTATATATATATATATATAATATCAAAATGTCGTATTATTTATGATTTTATTATATTTTAAAATAGAAATACCATTGAAAACGCACGTTTTTCATAATGGTTATTGCAAAATTAACATTTTGTTTACACTGCAAGTATAGAATTATAGACAAAATCATAACGTATTTTTTTTAACGATATGATTGTATTTTTATGCCATATTGGTAATTTTTAGTTTTATACCTAGTTTTTAGCGTTCACCTTTTAATTAATCGCAAAATTTAATAATATTAAATTGTAAAATTATGAAATGAAATTTGCTAAAATCAAATGGAAGGAAATGCAAATAAATCTCTAAGTAATAAATTAATGAATAACAATCAAATATACTACGTGCATTTGCTAATTACCTACTAATTAGTATAAAACCTCGTATAAAACTAATGTATAGAAATTTACATATTATTATTTAACGAAAACGTTAAGATTCAGCAAAAACATAATATTGTGCGAGTAAACACGTCAGAGTAAAATTATGATGAAAGCTATATGTTTGTACCAAAATAAAGAAAAGAAAAACGCGTACGAGGTGAATTTATACAAAAAGTAAATTATATTCTGTAGTATTATTCCCACACTAATTGAAGGAAATTATCGAAATTCAAAAAGTATTATTACTTACGTACTTTAATAATATCGAAAATTTTTCTATAGTAACGTTAGTTCTTAGATTTGAAAAATGTAAAATCGAGTAAAATATTTTCATTATATAAACGCGTATTAATTAAAATAGGTAGACGTATACATTAGTATAGATCGTTAACTGTTATTAATTCGATTAAATAAAAGTGCATATTTTTAATTATCAATAATTGTTATCGAGTATACGAATATAATACTTTGAAGATTCTACATCGACAAAATGATTAATGAAGCATATTATTTTCACTTCAAATATTAAAACAGTATTGAATTTTAATAAATTGTAATTTTCAATTATACATTTTGATTTAATTAAAATATGAAATAGATATTATTTAAATTTTCATCTCAAATCATCACTTCAGTTCACTTTGATGTACTATAACCACTTGACCCAGCCTGTGCCCTAAATAATATAGATGAGCCTTTTACTTACATTTTATTTATTCTTCTTTTTAATGAATATTATTCAGTTATAATTTAACTTTTATGCATATTACCTATGTAATATTATAACGTGTAACGAGCTGTTTTTATAAAATCATAAAATATACGAGCTTATTTTTATATGGGGAAAAAATGATGTACGTGTATTTGGTAATGTAAGAACTCTGTATTGACATGAATTTTACTACCGACTTCGTGGTCGACGACGTTATTATTATTTTATATTTATGTTTAATTAACGGTATTATAGATGCTCGGATATTTTTATGCCACGTCTGTTGTTAAAAAAAAAAAAAAAACTATTTATTTCATTTTGTCGTTTCGCTGAAAGATAATAATAAAAATGGAAATGAAACCTAACCTCGTAAAGACATCGCAATGGTAGTTCGTATAATATATTATTATAAGTACAATGAATACGCGATCAAACGAACAATGTAAGGCGAGTCCCGTCTTTTTCGCGGCAATAAAGATCTAAATTTAAATATTATTTTATTTCGTCTCCTTTTCGTTTCTCTTATCGCCAATACCAAAGAATGATTTAAAGAATTTTTTTTTTTTTTTTTTTTTTGTCCCCTCAGACTTGTTTAAAAACAACCTACCTATAACAATCAAAAAGTTTTCTCTCTTTTTAACTCTTACTTATTCTTCGTCTCGCCTCTCGCCCGCTCGACGATACCCCGTGAATAATGAATAGGGTCGTAATTAAAACGTACTTCATTTACTAATATACACCCGAAACAAAGTCTAAACGAAAAACAAAACAAAACTCATTAGCTGTTAAGTCATTTCACTTACGAGTGTATTGTGCATACCGGTAGACATTTTCTATTCGTCTTAATATGAAATTAATATAAAATAAAATAAATAAAAACTATACCGAAATTCAGATATGTTTTTTCTTACCGGTGTACACTGCGAGTTTTACGAAAAAAATATAATAATATATTATGAATAAAATAAATGTTTATACATAAAAGGTAATTGAAAAATGATGACTATATTATAATAATAAACGAAACGTCGTACTACTCTACGCCTTTATTATAAAAATTATATTTATAAACTGAGAAAATATTGAAGCGTGTCCAACGGCATTATGCATGAAATGATATACCCTACGTATTTCGCAAAAATAGTCCACACGAATAAATCAAATTATTATCTAATATCATAATAAAAAAAAAAAAAAATCGAATATTATTTAATTTAAAAGTTAGAAATATAAGTATTATAATTATATCGTAAAATAAAAATTATAAATAACGGATAAATGCGTGTTCACGTTTTTTATTCGTTGATATTTGTATATTATATTGTAAAGAGAGATACGTTCATTTCGTAAAAAATTTTCCACATTACGTGATCGTGCATTGTACGAGTTCGTATGAAATTTTAAATTAAGCGAATAGAATAGAACGATGTGAGGCATTTAGAAGTATTATTCTATTTTTTTTTCATCTGCCATGAAATCTTATACGTAACTCAAAAACTAATATTATATTCATGGACTAGAAAAAAACTGTACTTTTGTTATTTTTTTTTTTTACTGTGGTGAAAAATATAAGATGGAAGACTATATTAGACGTTTTAATATTATTATTATTTTTTTTTCCTAAAACTTTGTACACGAAAGAAAAAAATACCCACGAATTTTAAATTCTATACGACTTGTATGGGAACTTTTTTTTAAAAAAAAAACGTCCGACGAATTTAAAATATACCCGAAGGCCGAAATCTATGAAATTCTAAGCGTCCGGATAATGAAATGCGAATGAAATATATACATAATATTATTATACTAAGTATCGTTTCCGAACACTTCAGTCGCTGGCTATTTCCACGCACCTTTTTCCACTCCCATTCGGGGTTTTCGAAAATCCTCGAAACGTTTAAAACGCCATTATAAGTATACACATTCAGTTTCGTTATACCGTTAAAACAAATCCACAGGACACACTCGAAATATCTGACGGCACTGTTTGAACGACATCGGTCGCATCTATAGACCGCCATAATAATATAGTGTATAAGAGTATTCCTCGTCCTTTTCGATCGGCTATAATAATAATAAAAATTTAAGTAATAATAATAAATAAAAATAAATAATAAATAATAAATAATAATAAATAATAAATAATAAATAATAAATAATAAATAATAAATAATAATAAATAATAAATAATAATAATATGTAAGACGACATTTTTTGTTTTCGATTAGCGCGTGCGCGTTTTCCGCTCTTTCGTGAAAAACAGTATTTACCGGATGTAACCTAATTTGTGTGTTGTTATATTGTTTCAGGACTGTCAACAGAACTGCGCATCGGGGGAAAAAAACAAACGCACCCCTTCTAAATTCTCTCTCTCACTCTCTCTCTCTCTCTCTCTCTCTCTCTATCTCTTTATTTATTGTTTATTTTATGCATTTTGCTCGTGCCGCGATCGATCCACGTCGTTATGTTGACGTCAACGGGACTAGAAGAAGACCTATAATGTCCTTTGGTGGTTAGAAACGAATAACAAAAAAATAAAAATAAAAAAAATAAAAAAAACATAAATAGTAGTGTCTAAATAGGGGAGTGAAAAATAGCGGAGATAAAAATATATAGAGAGAAAGAAAATACAATTTTTAACTTACTTTGATACCGTTAAACGTTATAACATAATATTATAATATAATATTTTTTTGAAAAAAAGGGGCGCGTTTACGTTATACTCTAAGAGGATGTACTCTGTAAAAGCAACAGCTATGTCATTCCTGGTGGCCATGTTTGCGGTGAGTCCACTTCAGTCTTCCGAAGGTAAGTTATCACATAATAATATTAAAAATAATATAGAACTATTTTTACACCCAATTAGGGTTAATTTAATTAAACGTGCTTACGTAGGTATAATTTTCATTCTATCATAAATGCGTGCATACTTATATAACGATAAAATAATTTATGCCAGAAATAACAATACCTGTTGAAATACGATTACGAATTTGATAAAATACGTCTAATTGAATTTTTATAACACGTCGTGTAGGTATTTTAATATCTTATGGTGTATAATACACGGTGATGTATTATAATAATAATACTATTAAACATCGAGGGTATAAAAAAGTAAATAATATTGCCCGAAAATAATGTAAAATATTGAAGTGGGTATAATATTTATGGGAGAAATCAACATTACATTGGTAGTATTCCAAGAAATGATCCGTTTTATTACACTGTAGGTATTATTGACTTTATGTAAGCAAATATATGTTAAAAAAAAAAAAAAAAAAAAAGAAAAAAACGAATATTATAATATATATATTTATTATTCGGGATTACGTTTATTAAAAAAACAATAATAATAATTAATACAACATTTAAAAATAGAAACAAAAAAAATTAATTTCCATTAAAAAGACGCGTTATAATTTGTATATTGTAATGTCTTTGATATGTTAACCAGAAAAATAAAAATCACAATCGAGTAGAATAAAAATAATTTCAATTATACAAAAAAAAAAAAAAAATAAATCATATTTATTCATTTTGTAAATTATAATAATAATTTTTTTATTTGGGTAAATTTAGTCACTAGAATAAAATAGGTCTTATACATTTTTAGCCAAAATTGCCAAATAATGACAGTTTGTGAATAACACTCTGTTAGATATTTTAAACGTTTATAATTTATACTTAAATTTAAATTTTCATATCAATCTTATAACACGTTTTTAATATTTATAATACGATTGTGTAAGATTTCTGTAATATGAACCTATTCTGTATGTTTTTTTTTGTTGATTTATATAATATACCTAATATTATAATTATCTTTCATTCGGTTTTCATAATCGTCACCGAAACGATCCGGTTAAATAATCTCGCCGCCTAATTTAAAGTATAAATTATTCGAATTATTTTTATTTAATTTATATATATTTAATTTATATTTAATTTATATTTATATATTTAATTTTTTATTTTATTTTTCGTTTTATATTCATTGAAGCACACCAGATTTCCCAAAACTGTATTATTATTATTATTATTATTATTATTACCGACTATAATGAATACGACTAAAATCCCGTAGCAATTAAATTTGAATTATCACAAGTTAATATATCACTGTTCATATTCATTATGTCTCCTACCCCAGGGAAACTTCACTTTTATTTTAACGCCTCATTAACAACTTTTAACAAAACTCCGAGTCACCACAAGGATATAGAAGTTATTTTCTTTAAAAGTAAAAGTTTTTATACCATTTCTTTTTTTTTCCACCCCGGCTTACACAATTTAATTTGATTCTACGCCATTCCCAAGTTTTTCACCGTATCGTAATTTCGTGATTATTGTATTATTCTTATTAACAACCACTATTACCGTGTTTCCTCTCCGTACCTATATTATGTTAATTTATTATTATTATTTTTAGTTAGCGTTTTTCTAATAAACTGATAACGACGATACGCCTAATAATATTATTATTATCAATTAGTTTTCCAAATATATACACGACGTATTAAATATTACAATGCAGGTTACATTATTATGAATTCAATATTGAGATAACTATATAGTGATAAAGTTGTTACAACGACGCGCGGTGAATTTATGTACGAATATGTAAATATATAATATATACCATGAGTAATAAACTCCGTCTGCGAATCTAGGCCGGTTCGTTGTATTATTCTAAATATGCAAATTATTAAGTAACTGTCAAAACATTAACAATTCAAATGACGGGACTGCAAGTGATCTAAACGAGATATTGTATAGGATATAATAGTATTCCCGCGACATCTTTGACAATAAATTCGTCACCACGTCGAAGTCAATGACTACGAGATCGTTTTTTTTCATAGGTATATAATAAAAAAATTATTCGAAAATTTTTTTAAATTAAACATTTATAATATTGATCGAGTAGTGTGTAAATTAAATTTAAAGTCAAATTTTATTCTTTCGTTAATAAAATATTCCGTTATTATTCGGAATTGCGAAACTCGGGAAAAATTTTTTTTATGATTAACATAATAATATTATAATTTTATTATAGGGATAAGTATTTTTTTTAAAAAAAAAAAAAAAGTTATAATAATACTTTTTTTTATAATATTATTAGGGTATTTTATGAAAAAGTGAATTTTGTACACTATTGTACTTAGCATTTTTTTTCTTTTTTCTAATATAATTAATATATATTTTAAAAAGTATACCGTAATGTAATTATAGCTGCAGTAGGTGTACATAACGACGTTGTTAATTTTTATTATTTCGCGAAGAAAATATTACGATTTCATTTTTTTAGTAAAATCATTTTATTTTTATCCAGATTTTAATTAATTAAAAAACACGCTTAACTTGATCAACGGAAGGGCTATATACAGTGTTGGTATTAATTACTGTAGGATTATAATAATTAAGTCCACCTCTTGAACTCTATATTATATATATGGGCTTTAAACGCGTGAATCGGTTTTAGTTTTTATACACATTATAATCTAGCTCCATACTATATAATATTATAAAATTGTATAATTTATAGTATAATTTTGCAACAACGCGACTATTACACGAATTCGTTTGTCGAATACAAATACGTTGATTATGATGTTATATTATTTATAGCTTTAAAACGAAATAATATAATAAGGCACGTCGACAAATTAAAAATTAAAAAAATTAAAAAAAAGAACGACTTTATACCTAAAATATATTTCGTTTTGCATCGCGTTCATCGAGTGCAGCTCGTGGTTGGTGTCACATCGAGCGGTATGAGAATCCTTGGGCGTTTGAAAATGTGGAAATCGACAAAACGTCAGTCACACCCGCGGTTCGGCGATGATGACGAAGACACGGGTTTCCGGCTAAGCGTAATATTCAGACCATCGCGCTCCCAGAAGATATACCGTGGGCGTAAACCGTATTATAATACGAGTATATATTATTTTCGGTTCGTTTATGAATGGAAATCGTCTCGCATATACGAATGACGTTAAACGACTTAAACGAAGATTATTTATATAAAGAAATATACTTTTTTTTATTATCTGCGACGTATATACGACGGATTTGAATAGGAAACATAATAAAACATAACACTCGTTTTGTTACCTATAATAATATTATTATATTACGTTTCTCGGGCGTTGTATATTATATTTCCCACCGTATCGAGTCGGGAAAAAAAGAAACGGTTTATCAGTATCTGACTACAGTATGTTTTTCGTTTATAGGTACCTACGATCGTCTCACGCGTCCGCGATTAATTTGCCGTCCGCGTATACACATTATACTTATATATATATAGGCGCGTATATAAAATTATATAGGTAGTATTATAATATTATATAGCGGTTATGCGCACGTGCGAGGTATATTATATTATTATAACCGCAATAACGGTTAGCGGTTACACGCGGAGCAGTGGATCGCGGTGCAAACGGTTCGCTCGATAACCCCCGAGGATATTATTCGCCGCGATGCAACGCGCGAGGTCGGGGCCGCGGCTGCTACGCCACGGCGGCGGCGGCCGGATTTGCCGGCGAATTTATTGCCGATAAGTTTGGCCTGGACCGGGAGCGTTCTTGGCACAAAACAAGATTCGGCTGCCAGCAAAAGTACAAAAGTTTCATTAAAGATAAAGAACCACCCTCTCAAACTTTACACTTCACAGTAATTACCATCGAAGCGGAATTTATCTATACGAAAAATAATAAATGAACCCGCGAGAAACGCGTACCGCCGCCGTCCCGACGTATACACTCTCATAATTATTATTATTATTATTATTGTCGCTATATGGTGCAACGGTGCAAGAGTTACATTTCTTCGCGAGCATCCTTTGCCCCCCCCCAAACAACCCTCCGACGGCGCCGTCCGCCCGTCCGGCATTGACGATCATTGCCAAAAATTGATTTCCACCGCCACCCTTACAGAGACGAGACGTTTCAGCACACGCCTGTACAAAATTATAATGTTCAAATATAAATAAATAAATAATATAATACTATCAAAATTTGTTTTTAATATCACAACACCGATTTTAAAATATTATAATATTCATAACCGTTTGGACGGGAATTCTAAAAATTCGAATTTATAATATCACGTTATTAAATTGCGCGCGTTTTCAACGCGATATAATGTATCGTAAAATGTGCCGTGACGCGTATAAACGTATATTACGAAATAATAATAATAATAATAATAATAATAATAATAATAATAATAATAATA
>JAIUCT010000008.1:12320042-12343047 GCA_021307375.1 Tetraneura akinire | reverse complement strand
TAATAATAATAATAATAATAATAATAATAATAATAATAATAATAATATAATCGTGATAATATTTTCACATCGGCGAGTTTACGCGATTTCACCGTATATAAATACGTATATAATGTCTGTTACGAAACTATTATTAATATTATGTTCTATTAATAATAATTGCGAGTGTATGATTTTAAATTATTATTTTAATTCCGAAAAAAATAATAATATAAACCAAATTGTGTTGAAAACAATATTATTTCGTAAAAAAAAAACTTTTTAAAATTCCTGTGTAACGCAAAAGTTTTACGGCTGTACGCGTACAAGTACAGATTTTAATAATCATATTTATTATATATCGTATAATAATAGTAATAATAGTCTACTTGAACTTCCCGTAAAGTTTTGACTTTAAATTTTACACCGGTTGTATACCTGAAGAAATAAGTTATTGTGAAACTGGAAAACGATTTTTCCCGATCAGTTCCAAATCAACCGAAACGAGAGGGACCTCTAGGATAACATCCAAAGATTGGTTCATTAAAGTTATCATTAATCCTTCACAGAGACGATGTCCCTGTACGAGGTTCCGTGACTAGGGTCCACGGAAATGTCACACCCTATACTCCAATGTGAATCAGAGTACCCTATAAAAATAATAGTAATAATAATAATAATAATAATAATAATAATTACGCACTATATTTATATTATAATTATATAATTTTATACGCGTTCGTCATACACGTTTTGATTAAAATATAATATTGTTGCTGTATTCTTACGCCGTACTGCAATATTTTGTGATAATTACGAATTTTTAACATAATTCGAATATCTTGATGATCTCTCGTTTTACTCTCTCGGAGTGACAACAATACTGCACTTAATATCGTGTAATTTACATACATCTCAAAACTTTCTACAGATTTCCCCGAGGAATATGAATAATTCGCATAGTAGAAATGTTCGTGTATAATAATACGCCGCTATATACCGTCAACTGTTGTACACGTAGTGATATACTATTGCTTTATATTATATACCTAACAGAATGGATATTATAATAAATTTCATCTTTACTGTAATAATATCGTCTGTACACACTATATATTGTTATTGTTAGATATATACGTATATATATATAGGGTGTGTATATTGGCGGTAGTAAATCATAAAATATGCAAATTTGTTATTTCATTAACGATATCGTTAAAAAATAACAACTGTTTTATAATAAAAGAATAACACGAAGGAAACGGAAAAAATTCTATAAAATTATTTTGGAACATTTTTTTGTTTGTTTTTTTATACACATATTATACCAACGTATTATTGAACGGTTCATTTGTTTTTTTTTGTAATTTTACCAGATTTTCGTGTCAAGTAACCCGTAATGGATATGAAATTATGTTTTTTTTTTTTTTTTACGATTTATATTTTGAGCAAAGAAAAAAAATTGATTTTATTGGGTTCAGAAATATTTACATTTGCGTGTACCAATTTAACACGCGAACTTTACACGAGTTATAGTTACATTTAAAACAGTGATTCGTCATTTTTATTTTCGTTTCGGGATTACGTCTCGTGCACTTTGATGTATTATAATTTTTTTTAATTTTATGAAACCTATATAAATAATACACTGCAATAGTATGAATAGAACTATATAAAATATTACAACTTTAACTTGAATACGAAACGAAGAAATTTAACAGGTTTCTTAAAAAATTTTTTACTTTTTTTACTCGTTTTTAAATGAAAAGAAATATATAATATATATTATTTTTTAAACTTAGTTTATTGTAAATTATAATTTAGAAATTTGAGTATTTTTATTTTTTATTTTTTATTTTTATTTTTTATTTTTGAAAATCACCATTATTTTATTATCATTATTATAACACGACACAATTTGTATTAATCATTTGTAATTTGTCATCAATCATTTGTAACAATTTGTATTAATCATTTTTACAAAATATTTTAATATTTGAGAAAATATAATTTAACGATAATAAATTTTTGTTAAGTGAAATATTATTTTCCGAAATTATTACGTTGTGACGTTTTTTATTTTTAATGTTTTATGTTTTTATCCAAATTTTGTTTGTATAACTTTGTTTTTTGAAATTCTATTAAATTACTTTATTTTCGCAACAAGAATTGGGAATTTATTAGACTGTTTAAATTTAATCATTAAGTTTGAATAATTGTTATTAACTATATTAAATTTATAAAATATCGAATAATTTACAATTCAATTTAATTGTATTAACTTTATAAAACTATTTTTATTTATAGGATTTATTAACACTAGGTAATAAATTTAATCGTTATTAATATTTTGTTATATTGTCGATACGATACGAAAATGTTATAATATAAAAATATAATTATATATATTTTATGCCCATCTGTCTGAACATAATATTTAATATTGGATTAAAATTGAAAACGATATTAAATTTAAATAATGAAAATGCAGAAATTTACTGTTAAAGTGTAAACGTATTATATTTGTTATTCGTTTTCGTATAAATTCATTATAAATTTCTCGTAGACGTGCGTAATAATATTTTTATATTGTATCTATTTTTACAAGATTATTCTTTATAATAATATATTTACCTTTTATTCGATTAAGATTTTTTTTAAAAAAAAACAAACAAAAAAATACAATTTTAATAAAAAAAAAAATTTCGTTATTTTATTAGAAAAATTCGTTATTTTATAAGTTAAATTATTATCAGTCCGTATTTTATTTATTCATTATATGCTTTGTTATAACTTTAAAGAGTTAAATTTATTTATTGTCAATATAAAATTATAACCGAGTTGACTAACTAACTAAACTTTAACGACCAACAAATATACATACATAAAAGTTTATCGTGTATAGGCACAGCTAACTTGTAAATAAATTGTTTTTTAAAACTTCGCGCAACAATTTTAAATAATAACAAGTGTACACGACTTCTTGTATAATATTATAATAATATTTCCCGTACGGTTTTGCGTATTAAAATGATTTCTGCACGCTGCTGGCTCTTTGATTCAAAACCAGAACGTACACGCGTGGTCCTATGCGTAACTCTCCAGAGATCTTTGACACGTTATTGGTGGCAAAACGTGAGTAGGTACCGACAATAAGGCTTTTTCCGTGTTGTCGTCACGGCCACGAGGGTAGTAAATATTAATAATACGAGCCTAAAAAAAAAAAAAAAAAAAAATATATATTATTATTATACCTTCCTCTCTTTACAGGTAAAAATGGAACTTATATTATCGTATACGTATAGTGTGTTATTATACGCCCCAGCAGGTCGGACGCTATTTCAAATAATATCATTTTTATACCTTTATTCGTAACTGATAACATAATATCATAATATATTATTATTTCGGATGCGAAATACGTGCGAGAGACATTATTAGGTACACTATATATTTTATTCGTCGAAATTATTATGAATTCGTATTATTTTAGACAATTTCGATGTAAAACCGCGCGTTTCATCGTAAACATAATTTTATTATTACGACGAATATAACATAGAGAACATAGAGTAGAGTTTTTTGAAGATTTCGTATAAATTGAAATTACGAGTATAATTATTATAATTGTCGTGTATAGGATATTGCCATATGATGACGATAATAATAATAATAATTATAATAATCATAATAATAATAATAATTATAATATGTGGTATGAAGTCTATTTCACGTTTATTATATTGTTATAATGCCAATATAGTATGAATATATTATATACAAGTTAATCTGACCCAGACGTCCGATCGGGTCGTAAATTGTCATAACAGATATTGAAACTAATCGGTTGCGATTATATCGTTAATGAAATTATTAATATTTGTCAAAATATGTTTGTCAGCCCTATACGGATTTGCGTCACGCCGTGATTTTAATAACATTATTATAACGCATATACTCGCGGTATAAAACAATATCGAAATGAACTCGCCTTCCGTTCACGATTAATATATCTATATACTCGTATATGTAATACAACGATGTCGAGTACTAAAATAATATTGTTACGTTCGATTTGTTTTTTTTTTCACCGATAATAATATCACGAATTTAATATAGTTTGGCGGGGATAAAATACGTAAAGTCCGTGGCTACCCCGATCGAATCGGACGACTAATTTTTTTTTTAACCTCCTGTCGTAACGCGACAACGACGATATTTTTATCGATCCAAAAGTTAGAAAAAACAAAATTTCTATTACCGCCGTTCTGAAATTTTCGATTCGGGCGAAAAACGTGTTTACTCGCATATTCAAACGACCGTATTATAGTCCATAATAATAAAAATAAAAATAATAATAATAATAATAATAATAATAATAATAATTTACGCGACAGGTTTTGAAAGTGAATATAATATATACACTGCAGTCGAATAAAGGGCGAACATATAATATATATATTATAATCAATGGCGTTTTCATCGTTTCCGGGAGATAAAACAATTAAACCGATAAAAATTGAATTAGTTGGCACACGGTTGTAGTCGTTCACGCGTATATAATACTTCTGGCGCGAGGGCGGCGAAGGTCCCTGAAATGCCCGTTGCCGCGAGAAGGCCAACGGCAGAAGAACCTAACCTCTTCGTCTCCGTCCGCATATTGTAATATTATAAATCAGACCGTTCGCACGTAATCCACAGAGGGAATAGCAAACTTTCGACGGTTTCGGACGAATCCGTTCAAACGCAGCGAATCGCTGGGTATATACGGTCGCCATCGGAATCTTATAACCGTTCTAACCGATTTCGCGGTTACCCGTCACCCGGTTCTGCGGATTAACTCGGTATATTATACCTTATACCTATTCCTATTTCTTTGTCGTACCCCCAGTCCGTTCGCATTTCGAATATCGATTTATTCATTATTTTTCATTTCGTATTTTATTATTTTTATGTTTAATACGAAAAAAAAAACGGTTTTTATTTTGGTCCGCAGTTTTTATATAAATATTATTTCCTATATATTATATTATAATTTAAGTATACGAGACACGCGTACGAAGGGATAAAACGAAAATCGTTTCGGTCAAAAAATTTAAATTTTTCATTCAACGATACGTTTCGACGATTTAATATTTCCACGAACCTTTAAAACGTAAAACCGTTATAAATTTATAATACGACGTTGTAAACATTTTATGCAAAATACGTTTGTGTATTTAAATTTTATACCGGTGTAAAAATATTATTTGGCAAAATTATTTTTAAATAATTCACGAAATCATGCGTGTCTGCAGTATTTATACAGTGTACACTGCATGTACACGATAATATTTTTGCCCTCACTCGCTCGTCTTTGCCCCCCGGTCGGTCTACCGCGCCCTCGAACTGGACGGGACTGCGCTCGTAGTAACGTCCACCGAAACGGTTACGGGTCGAGATTGCATATTATTATATTATTATAATAATAAATCCGACTGGTGGTGAGGAGAGGGCGACAGGAGAGGTTTTGGAAATTGGATGCTGCGAAATAATATAATATATATATACATGATTATTATAATAGCCAAAGCTGGACCAAGCGGATATGACGTGTGTGCTTATATAATATACGTAATGAATGCAAATGGCCGAACGCAGCGTGCAATGGGTATAGTATTACAAGTACAAGGCATTTGGAGGGTCGGCGGTGAGATACTTAGGGTTCATTTTTTTCTTTTTTTAAAAAACCAAAGATAATATATATATATATTAGAGATAACGTAGGAAAGGGTTAAGCGTCGTGATAACGTTGAACGTGACTGTTGCGGTTATGGAAAAAAAATACCCTACACAAAAAATATACACAAACTCAAAACGTAATATATTATTATATAATATAATATAAAATGCCACTCTAGAAGTATATATACACACTCGAGCACTCAGAAACGCACTCGTCGCCCGACTTTGGCTAAATCGTACGTACATATATAATAATAATAATAATAATAATAATAATAATAATAATAATAATATTATTTTATATACTCCATTGAGATGTATTCGTATTTTTCAATGCGAATGGATTTTTCGGTTTAACGTTTCCCCGCAATTCCGCGGTATGTGCGGTATACAGGGCGCGCGCGTGGCGCGAATTTAACATATTATGTTATAATATTATTATCAAACACATCTCGATCAGCCGCAAATATTTATAATATATTCACGAGTATAACGCGGTTTGACGCACGGTGTATACAAGTATATTATACCACACTGCGTTATATTCGGTTTAGGAGATATTCGAAATTTTCCATCGACGCCGCGAGATTTTCCCGACGATTCGCCCCGCGATCGTTTCTAGTTTTCGAAATCCGTTTACTCGACTTATTATCACTCGGGGTTTTATAATATATTATACGAAAACGTCGAGAAAACCGTACGATTTGAACGCGAGCGCGACAAAAAGTCATTCCGTATCCGTTTATATATAGGTTAATATTATTATTGTTATTATTATACCGCGGTATACTATATAATCGTATTTCCAATATTCGAATACCGAATACGATAATCATATTTATTATATAACGAATAGTCATTCATCTGAAAATTTGTTAAATTCGAAACGTGTAAAAAAATATATACACTTCATACTTTTTTTTAAAAAAATACTCACGTTCAAATATGTATACAAAATGTAATATAATAATATTATACTAAAACGGAAATATAATTCGCGTAATCTAATGTGGGGTTGCTCGTGAACTTTTTAACTGTAGGCGTATTTAAATATTCTCAAGACACGCGTGAAGACGAAGCAACCAAAAAGTAAATGAAATAAATTTAATATTACATTATATACGTACCTAATTATTATACTGTACGAGCTGTTCAACGAATCAAAATATGAATATTATTTTTAAAATTTACAAAGTTAAAATGCTATTTCGACGAATAATAAATTATGATAAATGAAATAAAGTTATAAAGTCATTATTACATAATATCGTATCACCAAGTGCTATGGTGCACATATGATTACTTTTCTTGTTATTTAATATAATAATATTATGATAAATTTTCAAGTTTTCATTTGCTACAAATTTGTTGTAACAGCGTATATACACAAATATATAAAATAAATAACCAAACGTTATTATTATTATTAGGTAATATTATAATTTTTCATTAAGTGTAAAATATTGCACACATTTTTATTGATCTTAAATTAAATTTTCCAAGATTTAATTAAATAAATTATGTTATATTTTTCAATTTTTGTGATACAATATTTACTTTCAATAAAATAATGTAATATTCTATAAATAAATTATTCATTTAAAATAAATTAGATATTAAATTTTAAAAAAAAGAAAAAGAAAAAAGTGATAATAATAATTAGGTAAATGAACAATATTACTATAATGATTTAGTAAATTTATTTTCCACACAGATCATATTTAATACTATTTCAAATAATAATTTTTTTATACTTTAAACGAAGTTAAATTTCATATATATTTTAGTACTCGTACAACGTTTATGACTTAAAACTAAAAGAGAACTAAAAAAACTATTAGCTTAATTTATTGTTTCGTATCCACAATTCATATTATCCTAATGTGATGTATTAATAAGCGTATTCTAACCTATTTTATACGTTGTCGGAATTATTATTCTATTATAGAAAAAGAATGTAAGTGGATTAACCATGGTTATTCTAAATTTGTTTACGAAACGTTATACAAATGGTTGTATTTTCTACGTGAATAGTTTTTTAGTTTTTTCTCGCTTTTATTCATTACTTATATATTATAATATATTATAAACGCCTCAAACATCCTTAAAGATCGGTCAGGCGTGACAACCGATACCAAGGTATTCCCAAAAGTTCTTTGACAAATACATTTTACAAACGCGTATGTCTGGTTGTATTGATTTTTCTATTGCACAAAATCCAATCATTTTTCGAAATGATCAGGAAACTAATACAGGAAATTATGTACGTATTAAGCAGACACGTCATTTTTAACGTTCGGGAAATTACGATTTTACGTTAAGCAAGTCGTTTGATAGCATAATATAGTTTTTTATTTCGTGTTCTTCTGGCTAATGCGCCATTTCTGAATGAGCAATATGAAATTATTAAAATGCAACGTGAATAATAACATAAATAATAGTGAATATTTTAAATCTCACGACGGCTTGCGTAATGCGAAAAATGTATTACAACTAGCCGGAAGCCAAATTTAATTTATCGAAATTAAATAACTATACCTTTGTATAATAATATTATTATATAAAATTGCATTTTATATTTTCATTTGAATAATAATGTTACGCGAAGAACTCGAATTTCTATACAAAAACGCGTATTTTATAAAAAAAATAATTTTGCCCCTATTTAGAAATTCATTTGCTGTGCAATTTGTCGTTAAATCTATAAAAAAAAATATAAATAATTATATATAAATTATCAATGTGAAAAAATAAACTCGTGCTTCTCGTGTAATATCCAAAAAATTTCTATATCGCCCAATTATAACATGTCTATTATTACCGAATAAGTGAAGGCGTGAAAATATTTTGGTCGTTATTTTCTCATGTTTCATATAAAAAAAAATACTTATATGTGTAATTATAATATGATACATAAAACGTGCATTATACGTTAAAACGTTTTGTTTCAAAACAGGATAAACTAATAAAATCAAATTTTTGCTTTAATTTTACATACATTTTATATAATATACGTTTAAAGATTATTATTATTAAACGTACTTACAATAAGCACAGATAATGAAATTAAATTATACATATTAAAATAATATTTCAATTTCCTGTTGGTATGATTTACATTTTGATTGTTTTTTTTTTTTTTATTATAATATTTAAGAAGACAGTAAATTATCATATGTGGACGTTTAATATAATTACTTTATTTTATTAATATATATATAAAATTAATAAAATATTATTATTTTCCTTAGTAAAATAAATTAAATTTTTAAACATTAAACATAAAAAAGAAAGTTTTTAAAGTATACTTCAAATTAAATTCCTTTGAATTTTGTGTTTTAGTTCGATTGTTTTTTTTTTTTTTTTTTTTTTCGTTTTATTATGGAAAAACTTTTTACTTATTCTTTTGACTCGTACAATATATTTGACGAAAAGATCACTCGCCTGAATTAATATTAAATCTTTTAACTGTATTTTTTCCCCGTTTATATGTCTGTAATTTAAAAATGTCAAGGGCAAAATTTGCGTTTGATGTTTGCTCTCCTCTACGAATCGTTTATAAATTATAATATAAACAACAATAGTTCTTGTTGAGAATATAAACCTTATAGACATTTTATTAATACGCTTTGAATATGTTTTATATAAACATGTTTATGATAATATAATTTCGAAAATATTTCGCCATCGAATTTTCTTAATTTCTTTATTAATAATTGGGTTAAAATAATATCGTACTGAAAATATAAGACACGATAAAATTTTCAGCCAAATATCGGGTAAAAACAAAATATACATAAATATCAATATTATGAAATAACTTCATTTTTAATCAATATATTTTTGCTCCAAGATACACATATTTCATGTTTCCTAATATTATATTATACGTATTATACGTATTATACCTTAACATATGATCGTATTTATCTGAGATAAATAAAAACAACTTTAAAATATCTACTTATTATTATAATATCATACATCCTCGATGGGGATTTTTAACATTTTCTTAATATTATATAATCATTTTTCTTAATTAAAATATTAAAATAAATTACAATATTCTGACATATATTAAACATACTCAATAGCGTGATTAGAAAAATTTGATTTTTTTTATAAAAACAGAAAATCAAAATTTCATAATATTAACGGAATTTAAAATATAACAATATAAAAATGATAATCTAAAAATACCTAGCCTTCAGTTCAACGAATTTGTGTGGAATTTATTCAACATTTTTATTTATATTCTACATTATAATAATATATTATCATCTATTCATCTTATAAGTATAATAATAGAAATAATAATAGAAATAATAGTAGAAATAATAATAGAAATATAGAAATCTCATGAAATGGCAATATTTATTTGCGCTTAGGTTGATTTGTGTTGCAGTAGAAAACTGAATAATTTGTTTTACAATATATTTTTGCACATGACGGGATTTCGGATAATATTATTAATATGTGCGCTGTAAATTAAAAATCTTGCTGAAATTAAAGTATTAAAGATAAATGTGTCTTGCACCACGATCGATAAAACAGAATAAATGATTTCATATTTCTGATAACAAAAGCTTTTGAAAAAGTACACTGATTTTAAATGTGAAAAAAAAAACGTAATGTTTATGAATATTTTTGAATTAAATTATTATAAAAGATAATTTTTTATTTCATAATCTGAAATTAATGTTTGTAGATTTTTCTGTAATACCCGCACGTTGCTCGCATACAAAACACAAATTAGAATTAAATTTTCCTAAATAATTAAATGTATAATATATTAAAGTTAAATTAAATATTATAAAGATTTCTCAAGATAAATTATTTTCATAACTGATTCTAGTCTAAAATATATTCATTAAAAATGAATTGATCATTCTCAGATGTGTAAAACATAGAAATCTAATTTATTTAAAAAAAAAAAAAAAAAAAAACAAGGCCAAATTTACATTAAATTAATTTTATTCCCGTACAGAATAATACACTTAACTTTTTTCTTTATATTCCTCTACCAACAAGATTTAATATTTTACATTAATGATGATTATTAATTTTATCGTAATAACGTAATATTTCTTATCACGACACCAAGTTTTAATAAGTTTTCTTTTTCATAATTTTAATAAATTATAAATAACAATATAATATTATATGAATTAAATATTTCAATTCATTATTAAGATATTATTAAAAAAGTGGCAATTAAAGAATATCTCGAAATGGCATTGCGAATAATATTTGTGTGAATAGAAGTTTATAATCACACGGAATTGAATATTGAAATATCAACATTTATAATAGGCAGGTACAATATAATTTTATATTTATATTTATTCTTTAGTAATTCTAATTTTTCCATCGTTATATTTTAATATTATAATAAAATACGATTTTTTTTTCTTATTAAGTTTTAATAGATAGTTATATAACTTATAACTTATACCGTTTTTAGATAGGTGTGATTACATTATTAAAATGTAAATTTAAGTAATAAGTAAAAGGAAATGAAAAGTTTTCTTATTTTTTTTTTTTTTTTTATAAAGCACTAAAAAAAGGTTTAAAATTAACAGATAAAATGTCGAACCGGTATTAGATAAAACGAAATTATTATTTTTACATTATAATATGAGACGTAATTATTTCATAATTATCATAAGTTCGTATTCTATACAGTAATTTATTTGGATTTCCAGTAACAATTCCAATTATTAATCGTTCGATATTTGCGAGATTTGTCTTATTTTATTATTATTATAATTTTTTAATTATTCATTATCAGTCTACTTATCTATAATATGATGGTTTACAGTAACAATACGTTTTAAATGTGTTTAACTAAGATATTAAATTAAGGCGAATCGAATAACTCATAGGAATAAAATATTAAACGAATTATTATTAGATAAGTTTGTACGAATTTGTATTTTAATAATTATTGTATTTTTGTCCGAGAAGAGAGAGTTGGATGCAATTTATATTTTAGAATTTCTATTTCGTTCACACGGAATATAATTAATATTATAATACGGTTAGGATTCATACTTAGAAAAGTGTTCTCGAGTTTGTTAATTTCATTTTCTACGGATCCGAGTGGATTACGAATTTATGACGGAATCGAGTAAATTTCGTATTCAACGGGAACAAACCGTATTTATTATTGTACAAAGCGAACGTTACATACGTACGTTATTATTATTATTATTATTATGTGTACGTTAACCAAGCATACTTTTAATTACGAGTTGACAATTTAATAATTATTAGAGTTTAAATTAATATATACGATATAAAAGATTTCATCGCTCGTTTGAACGTATTAATAATATACGTATAATACAGTTTCACACGTATAATTTTTATTTTTATTTGACAAAAAAAAATATTTTATAATACATTTCTTTTATTAAATCCATAACTTTTATCATATAATAGATAATACGTTTTCGATTATATCGATATATTATTATTATGTGGCCTTTGAATAGCAAACGCGAGTCTTATAAAAAAAATAATATATAGAAACTCACGTTTCGTCCGAATTTTGAAATTTGTAGAATCAGTTTTACCATAACCACGGTCGTGGCGACGGAAAAACATATAACGCGAATTTATATTATTATTATATGTTTTAACGTTCGCAGGTTTAACATTCAAAACAGTTCGGATAACTACCGAAAACGTGTCGCCTGTTTAATATACTCGGTCGCTAATTGAATTTAAAATTTCACTCGGGCATATTCCGAAATTACGTTTACCTGTGTTGATGCTCATACGACAAGTCGACAACTAAAACGATTGAAGAGCGTTAATAATTCAATTGTCGTTATATAACTCGCGCGAATAAAAATAAATTTCGAAAACAATTTAAATATTTTTTTCTCCTTCATTTCTTAAATACCGGATAAAATATATACGAAAAGAAATATTCGTATATTATGATATATTTGCAAAAAAAAAAATCCAAAACGCTTGAAATTGGAAATACGCCACGGAGCCATCATGACAAAATTTCATGGAAGATATTTTATACGAGTATAAGTTTCGGTTTACAATTTATTGTTATAAAGACGCATATCGCGTAAACCTTTCGAAGGAAGAAAATGATATGTGATAATATTATTATTATTACATCTATAAAAATATTTTACGTTTTAAACTTTTAATGTGATATTCTAGACAAAATTCGAACAATATAACAGAGCAGTATTTCCAAAATGTTATCTTTTTTTTTTATTATTTTATAAAATTACGTATTTTTTTTTTTTTTTTTTTTTAATATTATTTGAATAATGAACACGACGAAAATGATTTTAATTAAATAATATTTTGATGTTCGTTTTAATGTAATTAAAAATATTAGTATGAAATTAGTGGTTCGAAATTAATTTTATGAATGTCATTTACTTCAAAATTTACGCAATAAAATTAATTATAGACGATCATAATAATATATTATTTAATATTACAAAATATTAGGTACTCGTTTGAAATTGAAAATAAATTCAATTAATTAGCTATACTTTATTCAAATATCGTTATTATAAGTGGACATTATGTATTGTGCATAAAATATATAGCTAGGTACTTCTTTTATATTTTAATTTTATAATATAATAATAATATTGAATAGAATTGATTTTATACCCGAGTAAATTAAATTTAAACTACATTGAACGTAATATTTAATAATATTATGAAATTTTTTTATAATTCGTTAAATTTGTATTGGTTATAAAAATATAAAATAATACAATCTAAATGCTATGAATCCAATACGATATACGTGAATCACTCATCCGATTAGGTTTTGTAAATTATCATAAAAATTATTAATCAATCAAATAGCCTTTGCACAATATTAAAAATTAAAATATATGAAATTAATAATATTAACTTTGGCGATTTTATATGAATAAGTTATAAATTTTTTTTATAGGTACAATTTTAATTTTCGATTGAATTATAAGTATATATATAATATGATTTTGATAAAAAAAAAAAATAATAATAATAATTAAACGATTCGTATTTTAAATTTTTTTTTTGAAAAAAATGTGTTCTTTGTCTTTTATGGTTTTATCGATTGAATGCGCCTTCGACGTGAAAACGTTATCGTACGACGTAATTTTTTTTTTTTTTTGTCTTCTTCTCCATCTTTGTATCGAGATAAAGTTAAATCTTCGACCTTTATAGCCAACTCGTACAAACTATTTACTCCCATTTATGTGTGGGCGGTTATTTTTTTTCTTTTTCTACTCGTTATTTTACTGCAGATAGAGGGCATTTGATTTTTATGTTACGACTGCGTGCCACACGAATTGTACGCGTATTCCGAAAAGTTACGAGTAGGTGAAAATTACAGTCGTATAGTTTTACTAACCGAGACGAGCCTCTCTAATATACACAGCACTTTTAAATAAATATTGCAAACTCACTCGTTTTCAAATCGTAATAGTTACTTTTTGAAATTTACCGGGTGGAAATCCAAATAGACGCGTAATATTTTTAGTTTCACGTATATATAAAATCTAAAACTGACTTAACAAAAGAAAAAAAAAATCTGTAAAATTAGAGTAACTCTATAGTCACCGAATGACTGAGTTTGCTGTCGTTAAAAAACGAATCGATGCAAATTTTTTTCCTGTGATTTGTATTACCGTCGCTTGATTTTTCATATTTATGATAGGGGAAAGAAAGAAAGTATCTATATTATAACATAATATTATCGTAGTTACGGTCGTACAAAAAATATTATTTCGCGATTTGCATATCGAACGAACGGAATCCATACAAAATAATACATAACGCGTTTATTATAATATTCAGAGTTGTTTGCACAGCGAAATATACGTAAAAAATAAATAAATAAATGAAAAGACATTTTTCGCCATATCCTGCAAAGTTTACGGTAACGCGACTCTATATTATTATATTACTTATATTATATTGTTGCTTTTTGTATTTTATTATATATTGTTTTACCGTTTTTGATTGTAGTAGTTATTCTTTGTTATACATGTCTATATATGTATAAATATAAATTATAATAGTGAAAATCTCGTCTATTCTGAAAACGCGTTGGATAATATAAAATAACTTTTTATACATTATATCGAATACACTGGAAATTCGGACGAAAAATTTAAATCTACCTATATCAAAAACGTGTAAATCTCGTTTGTATTTACATATTATTATTGTATATAAATATAATATATTTATTGTAAACGTTATTTCTCGTGTTTTGCTTATATTTTTATAATAATCGTCATAAAACGTCGTGGATTCGTGGACCGAGAACGTCAAATATCCGAAACGCATAATATTTAATATTATGATCATTGAATGTAAATTTAATATATTATTATAAATGCTATATTTATACTTTCGCAAAAGTACAATATAATATAACAATATTATGAAGTCTATCGATCGTCCGAGAAAATATGACTGGCATTTACAACGATGACTATGTTCCGCGGTGAACGTATATTGGTATTTTTTATTTATTTTTTTTATTTGTTCTTTAACTTATTTTAATATACATAATACATTATATGAATAAACAATGAAAAAGTTTAATTCGGCAACGTCATATCGAGTCAATACGGTTGATTAAAAATAAAATAAAAGAGTCGGTGGCTGACAAAGTAAGTCATAATTTATTGTTCAAGTACGCCAATCAATAGGTCAGATTCCATTGGTGGGTCGATTGTCTTCGTATAATAAAACTACCAAAGCAAATTTGGTCTACATTATAAAAGTTTCTTCGACTGGTTTTTATAATAATAATAATAAAAAATAATATATATTATGCTTTATTCAAACTTGATTATTATGTTTTTGATCATTCAACTCCGTACCTTATTTTGTGGTTATAGCGGTTACGGATTAGAAAAAAATATCGTTTAGTAATATTAATAATATATAACAAGTTATAGCTTATTATACTGTAGTATTACTTACAAAGTCAATGATATAACCAAGGTTATAATTTAACATGCTATATTATAGATTATGGTAGTTACGGAACTCTAATAATAATCTCGTATTACATATATTTCATACTGTTTATTTATGAATTATATAAGAAACATTTTTTGATTTGTAAAAACAGTAAATTTTCGGACTACAGTAGTTCTATAAACCTAATCAGTAATCTATATTGTATGTTATAAAAAAGAAAAACATCAGCAAAATACACAAACAAAACCACTCGTGGGATTTTCTTAAAATATCTAATAAACGTGTTATCAATATAACGAAAATATAAAAATACTAACGTTCGTGTAATCGCATTGAAAATGTCATATCCCATGTGGCGTACACATATTGGCGGGGTTGCATGCACTGATTTGGCTGTGATTCGCACTGTCGTCAATTCATGTTCTTTATGTTTTTCCGTCTTTCGTTTTCTACGCGAGTTATTGTCCGTTTTTTGTATTATAGTTTATAACGATTCTTTTCGGTAATTAATATTTGTTGTACGTGTTATTAATTATCTTTATTAATCTTTTGTGCATAATACTTATTTGTTTAATTTACAAAGTTTAATAAAAAAAAAAACACGTTTTTTAGTGGAATAAAACACGCGTTTTATTAACTACTACATTGGTGACCTCGACTAAGGTACATTTTCGAGATAATATCGTATATAATCGTGCGAAATATATATTTATATATATTTTTTTTCTCAACTTCAACATGGCGGATGAAAAATCGGTCAACGATTTAACCACCGCAGAGATCGCGGTGTCACGAGTTTTTAAAGCTCCCACGTTTTGGCGCAATAATCCGGAACTGTGGTTTAAACAAGTTGAATCACTATTTTTCACTTCGAGAATTTCGTCAGACACGACAAAATTTCATCATATCGTTGCAGCAATGGAGAGTGAAATTTTAAGTCAGGTTAGTGATATTGTTTTAAATCCTCCGGAGACTAAATATGTACGACGCGCTCAAGACCCGTTTAATCGCTCGTTTTTCGGAGTCGGAAGAATTACGATTACCTAAACTCCTCAAAGAGATCGAATTGGGGGACCAAAAACCGTCCCATTTGCTTACCGAAATGCGCGAATTAGCAGCCGGGAAAGTTTCCGACGATTTATTAAAAACTCTCTGTTTTCAACGTTTACCTACTCAGATAGTAGCTATATTATCAACTAGCTCTGACTCGTTAAATAACATCGCGTCTATGGCGGATAAAATTATTGAAGTCTCTGGTTTCAAAAACGGGTACTTGTGCGTTATCGGGACTACCTCATATTATGGGTTATAGCGACGTCGTTTTATACGCGATTCTATTTCTAATTCAATTTTTTCCAGTGCCGTTATCGAACTTATCGCAATTTTTATAGACTGGGTGGGTAACTTTTGGACACTTAGACATTTAGCCACAACCACGCTGTCACGCTGGTGGTAGTAATAACTTGTTGTTTATTTGATTATTTTTTTTATTTTTTAATGTAATTTTTTTAAATGTAATTTTTGACGTATTAATTTAACATAATATATTATCACATATTTTATTTTATTATATTTGAGATTTGACATATTATTATCATATTATCAATAAATACATTGACTTTTAGCTTTGGGTAGTCAATCAAGGTAGTCGCGATAACGCACAAGTGAATTCAAGGTAGTCGCGACGAGTCGGCGGTAGTCCCGATAACGCACAAGTACCCAAAAACGAATTTAACCATATCGCGAGCGCCGAAAACTCATCTTACTCGATTCCTAGAAAATCTCGGGCTGATACGAATAATTCATCGCAAATGTCCAATCTCGAAAAACAAATCGCGGAACTTACAAAAAAAATCGATAAACTCAGCAGATCTCGATCCGGTTCACGTAAAAAACAATATCAACAAAATTCTAGTGCTTCAAAACCTAAAGAACGATCAGATAAACACGAACTATGTTGGTACCATTTTAAATTCGGTACGAAAGTGGAACAATGCCGCGAACCGTGCTCTTTTAAATCGAATTCGGGAAACTAAACCCGCCTTCCGTCGAGGCGACCGCAGGACAGGTTTTTACGTCACGTCGCCTTTCATTACTGAAATAAATACGTAAAAACAATTTTTAGTCGATACGGGTGCAGATTTTTCCATATGGCCGTCGGGGAAAAATAATTCAATACGTAAACACGATTTTTTTCTATACGCGGCAAACGGTTCTAAGATACCTACATTTGGCGAAAAATTAATTACGCTCAATTTCGGACTTCGACGTATATTTACGTGGCCATTTATCGTTGCAGCGGTCACCAGACCGATTTTAGGAGCCGATTTTCTCCATCATTTTGGTTTGATAGTCGATTTACAAAACAAACACTCTATGCAAATTTCAAATTTTATATTTGTAGTGTTCTAAAATTTATGTGTTTTCTATATCAGATCAGTACATATTATTATAAGATTTACTTAAATATTTTTGTCTGTGGACTGTAGGCTGTAGGGGGAAAAATTATACTTATGCCCCATTCAAAATAATTCTGTTGGGTACAATTGAACCCTCATCCCCCCCGCCCAAATGCAAATAATGCCTACGTGTTATACAAAATCAACTATATTATATTTTCGTGACACGAGTATACGTATTAGATATATTATTTTTAACTCTCGTTAAATCATCAATTCAATTTATTGAAATAAATCATCGATCGTATTTCTCCAGAACAATTGGACGGACCACTCCATTCTGACGTAGTCGACAAAAACGAGAGTGTGCGATTTCACAAAAGGACTCGTGTGGATGTGTTTCAGCGTTTTGACGGCCGTAATGGAAAGTCATAATGACACGATGGCGGTTTTATTAAATCTCGTTTGTCGCAAGGGCGTACAACGTAGGGTGGAAAACTTTGTTGTATATACTTGATTAAAAAAAAAAAAAAAGTTACTGCGGCAACCGGTATAATGTGTAGTATAACGCCCAACATTGTAAATCCTTACCATATGTATACATAAAGAGTCGAATTCAGCTAACTCGACGACACATATTACAGTGCGTATACGATTTTCAAACGTGCGATGATAACATTATTATTATACCGAAAACTATATAGTAACTTAATACGTTACGCAATATAAAAATACGTGATACGAAGAAGGGACACGAAATAATTGAAGGTTATGATAGGTTATGGGCTCGTTTTATGAGAAACTCGAACTGAAACGTAAATTTATAATAATTATTAATATCACCGTACGCCATTTATTTTTATAATATATTGTATTATCACGGTCACGGATAAATTGAATTAAATATATAGTTTTGTATATAGGAATTATCGTACTTTAATCGATTTTCATTGCCGCAAACGCCAGAAAAACATAATTTCACGAAATGATTCTTTTACATTATTAAATGGATAACGCGCAATAAGATACCGGGGATTTTATTGTATTTTTACTAAAGAAAATAATATAAAATTGTGTATAGAAGAAATACGTAAATAATACAACTTTTAAACGTACCTATATATATTTAGACAATCGGAACGCGCTTAATAACGACCGTTGTATTATACAGAATATAATAATAAAAAATATAATACAAATTCGTTTATAATGAAACGTTCCAATTTTGAACGTTTCAAATTATTATAATATCGATTCAATATTAATACGATTATGGTAGAATAATAATAATAATATTGTTCGTGCGGATATCACGATGAAAACAGCGTATTTATAATACTTTACCCCGACATAATATTACAATTCGTGATATCACTGCAGTTTTTACGCAGACTTCGAAACACTGAATATGAGTGGGTAAAAATCGTGGGTAGGACACGTTTTATATTTTGATAATCATTTTAATAAAAACATTTTCGCGTGAGTGCCGATTTATAACCGATCAAATTCAAAAGTGATGTCGAATGATACCAGATATAATACCAGATTTTATATAAAAAAAAAAAAAAAAAAAACACACACAATTCAATAATATGTAATACATTAAAATAATATAACATTATATTGTAATAAACTCGTGTGAGCCAGTGTGAAAGTAAACGCACGTAAAACTCTTATTTGAATTTAAACAAAATATAACTCCATTGAAATAATAATATTATTATGTTGCACTCAAAAACTATTATGACGCAATGATAATATTCAAGTTTGGATGACATGACCGAACTTTAAATAACGATTTCAAACGTTTTAACAATCCAAGTTAATCTTTTACAATGTATTTATCATTATAGTTAAATTAAATATATATTATAGGAATAAAGTTGTTCAAAGATAATATATAAAATAAGAAATTTGTAGGTTAATAGTTATTGTAATATTATACGTACGTCTAACGAGTAGATTGGCTCAAAACGACTTTCTTCATTTGAACGCGTCCGTTTAATATTTAAAGTTAAACTAATAATAATTCTCGTTATCGGTCAAAGACGATCAAATTTTAGACGGTTCGTTGCGATCAAGTGTGGTCGTTGTTGTCGTCTGGGCTGCAGTCTCCAGCTTCTCAAGCTCGTGATTGCCGCCGTCTGGATCGTACATCGACCGATCGAGACTTGACCAGACTTGACCGTGATCGAAAGAGAAAAATTATACCAACTATAAAACGCACGTATGTTCGTAAAATGCACTGTGTATTGTAAATTTTTCTACAACCAATAAAAAAAAAAAATCGTATAACACGAAACGGACGATAAGAATTTTCTGTCACATTGTTATTTATTTTATACGTTTAATAGATATATATTATGCTTTAAGATATAAAAAGATTAATAAAAATTGATTAAATTTTTTTTATTAAATTACTTAACAAATTTCATCCAATAAAATGTCTGTACAAAATACTTAATTTTACAATATCACAATAATAATAATGATAAAAAAAAAAAAAAAATGCAATGAAAAAGTTTTTAACAACGTTTGAGAACCATCATAACTGCCAACATTTAAGAATAAAAATATTATTTTTTTTTTTTTTTATGATTTATAAACTTTATAAATATAATAAAAATTAAACATATAAACATTATGAATATATTTATATAATATTATATTATATTATATTATATTATTTATAATTTATATAATATTTGATTTATTTAAAATTTTAAAACTTATTTCATTTTTTTTTTCAGGTAAGAAAACTATAATTACGATATATTTACGATAAATGATTATTCTACGGGTAAGTTATACTTCTTATAATTTTATTCTAACAACTATATAATTACCTATTTAATTATTACTATTACAAATTTCAAATATATTTGAATAATTATAATTTTAACAAATTTACAATTTATTATTTTCGTTCCTATATTAACCCATAATAATCTGATAATATTTTGGCGCTAAAATAAATTATTTTTTTTTTTTTTTTTTTTTTTTTTAGTTTTTGCTTAATGATGATCATAAGGTCATCAAGATAAATATAAATTTCAAATGAAATATACAAAAAAAAAACATTAATTGCACTAATCTATTCTCTTGATGACACTTTAAATTACTAATTTTTAATTAATTTTATTGATTTAAAATGTTATATTTACATTACTATATTAATTTAATTTCATTAAAATTGATTAAATTTAACGTTAAGAGTACACAGTGTCATAATATCCAAAAGTGTAAAAAAAATTATTCGGAATAACTTTAGATTTGACTTTATAAATTAACATTTTATTACACGTATAATATACGAGTATAAGAAATTTTCTTGTTTCTCTTATATTGTTTTAATATTTTTTTTAATGTCATAATTTTAATACTATTAAAACAAATTTTTATTTATTCTCAAATAATACAAATTTCTCTTTGTGTTATTAATTTATTATATAACAAATGTAACGTTGATTCTGCATGCAACCTGATTATAGATTTATTATTGAATTCAATTGTACAATACGGTTTAATATTATTATACGTGCGTAATTTTAGGTTTTAGGGTTAAATTTGTATAAATAAATAAATACGATAAAATGTAATACGTCGAAAACGGAATAATTGTATTACTACATTGTGACATCAGATCTGTTAACGGGTATTATGTACAATGGAAAAGTCTCCCGGCGAACGAACGTTACAAAATTTCCTCAACAAAAAAAAAAAAAAAATAGGAATTTACATAAAAAAAAACTAGGATTTATTTTCACAAAAATTCATAAAATTATGCATATTTTATAATCGTCTTGTTTGGTTTGACGGTCTAATTAAATGGGCGACCTTTTATAAAATATCACACGTGGAAATTATTTCGAGGGGTACCTAAAATATTATAATTATATTATATTCCCGGGAAGAACGTCGTCCGTATATCATAATATTAATATCAACGATTAGACGTAATTATATTATTTGGTCGATATTTTTGGTACGTTAAACTACAAATATAATAATATAAAATAACAATATTATGTATTCTTGTTACTAACTAGCGTAAACAATTTCGCGAGTCCGCGAGTAAGTTATTTTCGAGTGTTTTCGTCCATAAACGCGTATTGTAGGTTAGGTTACGCGCGAGCGGTACACGTCAAGAGTTTTGTGTCACCATAAGTCATCCATTTTTAGTCACGTTCGCCGAGGTAAAATTACAGGGTTTAAGTATAACGTCCATATCGCCATTCGGGCCATTGTAAATAACGAGTTTTTTTTTTTTTTTTATCGACTCTGTATTTCTGTATATCATACGGTGTACATTAAAGTCATTCGTTGCCAGAAGATTGTTGACATAACATACGTTTTTAATTAATATTTGTTCTTTTTCTTCCTCTATATCACTCACTTTTAATTTGATATATTTATATTAACGTATTTACTACTCCGGTCGAGCAAATAATGGAACGTTACTACGTCGGTATAACTCGAAACGACTATACACGTATATACGGTTAGGATACGACCCTCGCATTTATATTTATGATTTAGATTTTTCTACTTTTCTTCTCGTGTTTCGTCCTTTTTTCTCGTTTTGTCTTTCCGGCGAGATGATTAAGTATTTCCAGTTATTACTTTATAAATGAGCAAAAATACACCGATTTCGTTTGTATTTATTTATTTATTTTTTTAATATTATTATTTCTTTACGAGACCCGTAACAAGAACAATTATTATTATTTTAGAACGCCTATAAGGCCCGCGAATTCGTTATTCGAGTATAGCATTTTTGATGTTTAAACGTTGCCCAAACGCGAATCGAACGATATATTATGTTGATTTCGAAGAATTTGTACGATTTTAGCGTCCTGAGAAAGCTGGTGTTGTTTAAATAATAATAATAATAATAATAATAATAATAATAATAATAATAATAA
>JAIUCT010000008.1:12269499-12320032 GCA_021307375.1 Tetraneura akinire | reverse complement strand
ATAATAATAATAATAATAATAATAATAATAATAATAATAATAATAATGAAAAGAAATTAGCGATGTCCCGTAAATTGTTTGATCAAAACGTTTTCGGTATAATTGTTTTTGTTCCGCATACCGCGTGTACAACACGTTCAATTCACCAAATGCTAATTATTAATAGAGATCGTTCCGAGAACGTTATTGTTGTTTGGTGAAAACGACGACAAAGATACAACTTTAATTAATATTATTTTCTTTGGTGTATGAAGGCGAAATAAGTAGGCAATTTTATCACACTCGTGCGTAGGATAACGATATAAAATATATTGATAATGATAATACGGTATCACTAGAATAATATTTAATCAATTTTATCGTATTATTAAAATGATAATATTATTTTATTCCTAATGAATTTATTTTACCATATTATCAATAATATTATTAGAGAAATGATACGAATTTACAATTATTTAACAATGTCATTTTATTAATAAATCATATTATTATTATTACGAACAAAGAAGTGAACTTCCTTTAAATAAAATAAAACCAAAATCTACAAAAAAGAATTACTTTTATTTAAGCAAATACGTATTTCGATAGTAAAGTTACCAACTTTAGTACAAAAACACAGACTGACCGTTATCGGGGTGTATATTTCCCTTATATAGTGTGCGTTTCCAATGACGTCATCACACGATGAGTGTCATGTCGGTTCAATTATTAACTACTCGTATTATGGTAAGAGTTTTAACAGGTTATTTTGTAATGGATTTCAATCCCAATTTAACAGATTATTTTTATTTTTTGACATTTCTATAGCTTCTCTTATATTTAATTCATGATTATTTGTGACTTTTTTTAATAAGTTGATTGTGTTAATATTATGATAAAATTCTAAAAAGTGTACTGCTATAGGAGACTTACCAGTTTCATGATTTTACATGCTTTTGATGTGTTCCTTAAATTTTATACATATTCCTATTTCTTCTTCTTTGGCGAATATAACATTTATCGTTATTTTATCACCGAAATAGATTATATTCCTGATTTTTCGATTTCAATTATTTTGTCTCTTGTGTAGCCTAATAGACTCATGAGATTATTATTTCTCTATGAGACTCTATGTCCACATTATACTATTGAAATTTTGTGTGATATTTGTGGAATAAAAATGATTGCTGATAGATTTTTTTTATTAAATTTTGTTAGTCTAATGTATAAAACATGTTTCTTATGTTTTTTAATTAATTTTCTTCGTATCCATTGAATTTGGCTATTTCTATTATTGTATTTTGTCCTTGTTCATTGGAATATTTACTAATCTATGAACCAGACTGTTCCAAGCAACCATTTTATGTTGCCAACAATGCTTTGAATTATTATGGATATATCTATAGTGTGGATTTCCTTCTATATATTTGGAATTCTAATTTTTCGTTAGTTCTTTTTATGTAAAGATCGAAGAAAGGTAATCTTCCATCTATTTCTCTTCGAAAGTGAATTTTATTGTAGAATATTAACTTTTTTAGATTTTCGATAAAATTTTCTTTCTATAATCTTATCAACTATTCGAAAAATATCGTCCCACATACTTTATCCAAGTTTTAGGAGATTCTTTCAAATTTCAATGGCATTTTGTTCATTTGTTGTCTATTTTGAATTTGCACTTAAAAACCTCTGCTAGAAATTGGGATGGATAAACATTCCTTTTTCTTTTGGTTCGTAAAATTTCCCATCAAATTGAAAAACGTTTTGACCCGCGGGGAATTTTGTTAAATTTATTAGTTCGTCGATTTAACTTGTCTTCAATTTTCAATTCTTTCACAGTCAGGTTTTTAAGAAATTTATTGTGATGTTAATTGGAATACTTGAGAATAAAGCCACCCCCAGTCGAAAGAAATTATATAACCTGTCATTTTTTGTTATTTTTATATCTGACAGTTTTTCCAGTAATGTTATATTATTTTTCACTGGAAATTTTTTGAAAGATGAAAAAGTTTTTACTAAATATTTTTTTGTGCTCACTAGTTAATTGTGTCCCAGAGTAATGTCGAATATTCCATTGGCAATCATTGATATTGTACTGGTCGTTCTTCTGTATCGTATTTTTAAGTGTCTACTCACTACTCAGCAATCGTATTCGGCTGGTTGTTTGTTTCTGTCTGCTGGATCCACTAGTTCCACTGGTAACATGAAGTTACTGTCTTGGCGGTGGATGATAGAATAAATGTCTCTACAATTTCTACCCAAATTTATATCATTTTGACGACGTTAGCGCGTCCTCTGATTGGTTGGATCATAGTCCGTTTTCGTACGGTGTCATGGGGATTTAAATCCAATATAAAATAACTTGTTAAAACTATTACCATAATAATTAATAATATATAGGTAATTAAATCGACGTGACACTCATCGTGCCATGACGTCATACGCAGGAAATATAAAGGAAATGTACACGCCAATAACGGTCAGTCTGTGTTATGCATTAAAGATGGTAATATTGTTATCGAAATACGTATTTGATTAAATAAAAGTAAATTTTTTGTGGATTTGAATTTTATTTAATTTAAATAAATTATCCACAAGTACTCAATAATAAATAAATAAAGAAAGAAATGAACAATGCATAAAATTATAAATACAATATATCCCAATAGATTGCACCTGTCAGTAACTTTAGATCTATTATATATTTTTACAATTTCTTTATATAAATAAGTCATATTTTTCATGGTTATAATTTTTGTTAGCACTTAAAATAAAAATAATATTTTTACTTTTATTTAAATTTTGAGATATGCAATTTATTAATTTTTTTTTCTGAAAACTTTAATAGTTGAATTATTAATTTTTATAAAGTATGTACTGAGTTATGAATTTTTAAATTTCAAAATGAAATTACTTTTTAAATAAATATTTTACTATGAAATTTTTTTTCATGTAAACTATTTAATTTCATTTTCATTACATTATAATCTATATTATAATAATTTGTTTTTAGGTGATCAATGAAATTGATTTATTGATTACACACAAATACACAATATTATAAGTGTTTGAATAATTTCTAATATTATTTGAAAATAGTATCGCCATGGGAATGGTAGGTACCTATATAACTAATGGGTATGATATGTTTGCTGTTACAGCAGTATTGTTTGACTTTTAATTGACTAAACATTTATTTATTTTTATTTTTAGCATTAAATTTGAAATTTTTAATTATTTTTTTCAATTAAATTTGTAATTAATATAATAGCAAAATTTTTATTTTTAGTACCTATACAAAAATATAAAATATAATAATAATATATTTTATATAAAATGTGACTTATTTGTACATAAATAGATTGCAAAAATATATAATAGATCAAAATTCATTGACCGGGACAAACTGGTGGGACATATTGTCGAAGTAAAAAAAATTTGTTTTAATAAAGTAAATCTTTTATCGAATAATTATCCTGTTGCATCTTATTGTGTTTTTTATTTATGAATATTGTTTGTTTTTCACAAAACGCAATATTATGCACGGAATATTTGTTGATTTTTGTAATATTTTAATGTTTTTTTTTCACCTTTTTATATTACAATTTATAATGTTGTTGTTCTGAAAAAATTCAACGAGCAATCCCAGAAAATAACCGTCGCCGAGTATAAAAAACGAGCTGAAAAATTTAAATAATTTGATTTTATATCATTTAACGAAGCTATAATTTACCGACCTTGATGAACGTAAATAATAAATTATTATCAATATTCACGCGTTTTAAACGCATGAAATGTTAAAAACCGCCCAAATTAGACATATTATATATTATATGCTTTTTCCTGCTTGGATTAAATTTTAACTGAAAACAAAAAAAAAAAAAAACAAAACAAAAAAAAAAAGGAGCGACTTACGAGTGAATTGATGGAAATCGTAATATCGCATTCGCTATTATAATATATATAAATGCATCACGCGATAGTTTTAACGCCGTACTTGGCCCATTATATAATAATTATAACTTATACCCTCCGGTGTTAAAAACTGTTTCGGCGTTATTCTTAATAGTTGGACGCATTAATTTGTATTTTCACGGCAGGAACGGTATTATAATCCGTATAATAACTGAAAAACGAATTTTGATTACATTATAATTGAAGTTCAAAGCGACCGTAAAAGATCGAATAAGGAATAAATCGTGTGCAATATGGACGTACCTATAACGGTTAAACGTCGTTAAATATTTACGATTGATACGATTCATTAAACATCGGGACATTTTTACTATCATTTTATATTTGCGGATTGCGGTACAAAATTACACAATATATAACGTCTTTGTATTGTTTTAATATCGCGTGTTTAGAGCAAAAAGTGTATTTTTAATTTCAAAATAATTTAATTTCTTTTTTTTTTCGTTCTTGATACTTTTATTTAAAGAAAAAATAATAAAACGTATTCTGTATTTTAAATAATAGTGTAAACACTAGACCTGGTTTTATTTCAATAATATTTCGTTGGATGTATTATAGTAAAAGTAATTGCTCAAACGCATGGTAAGTTTCACTGTTAAAAAGAGTTCCGAAGAATTTTCGTGTTTTAATAAAGACGCAGTGACGTTTTTACTTTTTACTCCGAGGACACACTTAAGCGCGTTCAAAGAAATTTATCATTTATTTACTTTTTTTATATATATAAGACAATTCATTTTAATTTACTCGCGTGTTACACGAGAGAAACTACAAAGAAGATATTATTATTATTATTATTATTATTATTATTATTATTATTATCACTCTGCGATAGAATAAAAATGAGATAATATCACAATTTTCTGTCTTTCGAGCATTTACTAACGGTGTAATAATAATGTAACGTAAACATAATCATCCTCTTTTACGGTTATTCTTTACGTTAGTCATACTTTTAAATATTTTTTTTAAAAATTAAAATTTTGTAAAAAATAGAAAAATAATAATATCGGAGGGGAAATATTTAAAATGATTTTCGGTATTATCTAATATACGTTTATGATGGCAATATTATTATATTATTATTATTCACTGACCCAGTGGATTTTTAGAAAAACGTGTCTTGAAAACTCAACAATTCAGTGTGTGTATATATATATATATATATTATATAGTATATACCCGTTACCCGGTTTAATTTGGCAGTGAAGTTCGACAAAAGGTTCGTTTAAGAATTTCTTGATATTACAACAACCGCCGCCTTTGGTATCTATTATATTATTATTACTACGATTACGATTATTGTCTCTCCGCGTAATTGTGTTTACCTCTTGGACCGAAATCTAGAGAAATTTTCACCATTTCCCGCGAAGCGACGATTGTCCCTCGTTGCAATAGCGTAACTGCGCCGCATTTAAAGACAAGACGAATTCTTCAGGTTCATTCCGGCGACTATAGGTGGGTTACGATGATATCACGTTTTGTCATCAATAAATAATACAGTATGCGTGAAAGTATATATAATAATATTATATTCGATTGTCATCTCGTCCAATAATAATAATTATTATTATTCCGTACGATGAAAATATAAATTCTTCGCTAAAATTTTTAAAATTTAATATATATCATAATAAAATTTATACCTATATGAGCATTTTACGCGTGACTGTATAACATTTATTATTATTGAGGATTCTTAAGGGGGGAAAATAATAATAATTTTTGATCGTCTATTCTTGGCGGACGTTTTTTTTTCTTCTTCTTTCCCTTAAAAAAATTATTATTATAAACTTTATACGTCTTTTCTCTACTTCTAGTGTAATATCGTGTTTTAAAAATTTCTCTCGCAGCGCATCAAAACTAGATTTAAGCGTAACGTAGCAGTGTGACATAATAAAATATAGTTTTAGAAAAGTTTCAGTTACAGAGCGGAAAAGTTCTCGAATTATTTGCCACAGTGTTATACTGCAGCTCGTATGGAAATACGAAAAACGAAATTATAATAAAACATTATTATAAGCTTAACAAAATTTGTTTTTAATGTTCGAATATAATTTAAATCTATTACACATAATATTATACGACAACGAACACACGAGTCCCAGACATAATAGTCGGTACTATTACTGTGTTGTATAGTAATTGTTTTTTTTTTTTCGTCTTATAATATTATAAACTTGTTTTTCTAATAGAAATTTTAATATCCGTCGTAGAAAACCGCCGTAAAACAGCGTGTAGACTGTATCAATTTTATTGTAGTTTTTATTATTATTTATTAACGTCTTTATTTTGTTTTAATTACAAGAAAATAAATTTTTCACTAGGATCGTCACAACGATTTTATTATATTATTTATTAGAAATTCTTACGAATGTCATATTGAGCTCTTAATGTTTGTTAAAAATAACCTTGGTGTTTAGACAAAATATTCCAATTTCGGATAGTTGTTCACTATATCGTCAAGTAGGTCAACATTTTAAGTGGAACCAATGAGCCGTGTTTAAATTTCAGTTGTATTTACGAAAATAAATATCATACACGAGTCCAAATAAGATTCAAATCAATAGTACAATATACAAGTCTGATGTAATGTTACAAAATGTATAATGCACCTAATCAAATAACAATGTATAATATTATGTATGGACGTATTGGACGTATAATAAATGTAAGCAAAGTATATAAGAGTAATAATATTAATAGTGAAACCTACCCAAAGTTATACTTTACGGTATTACTTTCGAAGAAAATTATTTACAATTCTTAAAATATATATATAAAATATTTTATTATATCTATAAATAACACGAATTATTGTAACTATAGTATACATAACTGTGACATTTCATAAGTTTTTGATATTTTTAAAAGCAATCGTACATAAATGATCATCCGAATGTAACTGTAATATTATAATAAGTGATAACTCATAGTTTACATTTTATTTCTGGCAATTGTAAACGTATAAAATAATAGTTCATAATAGTAAAAATCATTGATAAGTAACGTTCAAAAAAAATTTTTTTTTTTACAACGTTTCTAAATTTTAATCATATTTATATTAATATTAATATTAATATAATTTTTAGTTTTATTTTTATTAATGTCTAAAAAAAATATTGCTGTTTATTCTTAATTAATTTATATTAAAAATTGAACGAAAAAAATTATGAAATTTTTTATTGTAGCTTCTATCCATAACAGTGTTTATTTAATAACAAATAACGTTTATTATTTTAATATTGAAAGGATATTATTTTTATTTCAATCAATTGCTATGAAAACTAATTTTTAATTTATTTATATTTAAATACAGCAGAAACTAAAGATTAAAAAGCAAATATTGTAAATATTTGTGATAAGATTATTGCATATAATATCAATAATAAATAAAGTAAACATTTAAAACGATAATATTCGTTGATTTTCTTTATTGTTGTTCTTGCTAGCACTCTGATATTTTCAGGAAATATGTGTGAAGCTGGACGATTAAGGTGCAATCTATTTAGTTATTTTCCGTGCTTGAATGTAATGGAAAGAAATGCAAAAAAATACAAAATAATATAATATGTATTACAGTGGGATATCGGATATATTTTAAATTGCGTTCGGAAATGATATATTAAACATTTCGATAATTCTTTACCGTTTAATATTTTTAATTTATATAAATGCGTCGAAAATTCTAGTAGTGTGTTTTATGAAAATGACGATGTATCTCTTTCATAATTTATAAATAAATTAAAATACCAGTTTATTTCACGTGTGTAGAATAATGAAAATTGTAACAACAACGAATATAGTAATTTTGTCAAATCGGTGCAACATTTTAATTAAAAACGTCAACAAAACCAATAATAATAATAAAAAAATAAAAAATAAAATAATAAAAAAATATTGAAACTCTATAATATTTTACTTTCACGTTAAATTATACCAAAACGGTTCTTTCTTAAATGACAATGCCAATCGTGTTGTTTTTTCTATTTTGAATTAAAATTATATAATAGAGGTAAACTAATTTTAATGTAATATTATGTTTTCAATTATTTCAAAAAATATAAAACTAATTATAAAATTGTTTTATTCTTAAAATAAATATTACAATATATAATAATAAAACGATTTAATTCGAGAGATTTATGTCATAGAGTACTTATTAATATTTAATAATTATTAATGCTTTATGTTATGCAAAATAAATACAATACCTACACATATTTTCTATTATAGTAGTATTAAATTCTAAAATTAATTTAATTATTATTCTACATAATATTTTTAGATTAATTTAATATATAAGCTGACAATATGATGCAAACAATTGTTGTTTGAAAAGGTAACTGTTTAAATGTTTAAAATGAACAATGCCTGTTATTCTGTTTGAATAAGAATACCTAAGTGCAATTTTGTTAATGTAACAATAATTTTTGATGTATGTACGATATTGTTTATTAATTATTTATTAACATTTTAGTTCAAAATACGAGCATGTTGCTAAATTTGTTTTTGATGAATTGGACTATAATTTAATGAGAAGAGAATAATGATAACGGTAATGTGCAAAATAATTGATATCGATCGAGTAATGTATAAGTCTGTATTTTATCAATCGTACAAAAATTTTGCACATTTATATTTAATAATATGACTGTATGAGGTTTGGAAATTCATTATTTGTCAGAAACCCCAAAGTAAATACAAAACCCACTCATGTGCGCATTATAATTTTATTTCCGTACAATACGATTCAAAAATTATTTACTATAGATATAACACATAATATTATTACGTTTTTTTTTTTTTTTTTATAATATACATAAACTACGTAATGTATTTTTGAAAATGTTTATTTGATATTATTTCGTGGCTCTCTTGTTGATGTACTCACAACGTGAAATTTTTTATACTAAATTGTAATTGAATTCACATATTACGACTTACGATTCTTATTTCGTATAATTTTATTATAATGATTATATATTTTAATGTTATAATAATATATGTGTAGATTATTTTTTTATTGGCTTAATAACGTAGAATTATTCTATGTTGTATTTTTAAACATCGTTATCATAAATACTGGGTAAAAAATGATAAATTTATTGAAATTAAAAATTCATTGAATCGATATGATAGTAAATTGACCATTAATATATTTTTATATTTTACTAATTATAAATCAGAATAAATACGATTATCTTCATTTTAATCCTCGCAGGAAACAGTCTTTTTATGAAGAATTTTTCTTGTATGGATGACTTACGTCTAACTTATAATCTTTATTTGTCTCGCAGAAATCTACAGGCCATATTGTGATGTAAAGCAAAAATAAATGGATAAATCCACGTTTTCATTGTTCGTTAAAATTATCCATATTGTAACATATAATATAAACGCGCTCGAATCTTATTTAAACACATTATTCGCGTATAATATAATATAAGATCTAGTTAAAGTATTCGGTCCAATTGTTCGATGAGTTTGCTTTCAATGCGGGCTATCTAAAACTTGAGAAACGTTACCAGAATGCGTTTCTAGTTGAATCCCATTTTGTTAAATGGTGTAAAGTTTTGATCCCTTTTGGATTAGTCGATATAGTTTCGTTATTTATTTTTTTTCTATACAAAAAAAAAAAAAAAAAAAAAAAAATAAGAAGAATAGAAATGTCGAAAATTATCTCTATTATTTGATTAACAATAAACGATAGGTGCTGTTGGGTAATGTAATTGCCGCACGAACTTTTTCTCTCGCGTTCGACAATCAAATGATAATTTCAATTTTATATTCAGTTGCACAACAGCACAACCACAATATTATGTTACACAGTTTTGTCCACTTTATTTTCAAACAGCCGATGGAAGATACTTTATTTTAGATTCTGAGCGAAGCGAAGAATGTATTGGATTTACAATGTGTGTCTTTTTGTTTTTGTTTTTATGTCTGAAGACACTTTTACTACCCGAAATAATGCTCCGATTTTCACAAATAGCGTATGTTTCCGGTTGGAAAGTGGATGTAGTTGGTACCTTGTTTAGGTCATTTTTCGAATTTCTCTAAATTGACCCTATGCGATAGAAAAAACGGTATTTTTCACGAAAACTGAAATTTCGACAAATTCCATTTCAATATTTCACACCTGTATCATCCCTTGCGTAGCTTTTTTCGTTTTGCACTTTTCAATATTCGGTGATTCGTTGCTATAAGAATATTGAAATCCAATTACATTTAAAAATAAGACGTCGCGCGTAATATTATTCTAATATCTTGCTGAAATAATATTAATATACCGATGATTCGTCTAATAATTTTATTATATTTTTTAGTACATACATAGATAATAAAATCTCAGGATGTGTTCCCCTTTTTTTCCAAACTGAAATTGCCAATTTATTTGATAAAAGATAAATATTATTCTAGGATATATTTGCCTCTCCTCTCTCTCTGTCTTATTCTCACTGCCGCTGGGAAATTGATACGATCCGGATGATAAAACACTAAAATTATCCAAGAAATTAATTATTCCCCATAGCAGAATTATTATTTCGTTAGATAACTGGATAAACATTTTTAACTTGTCATTTCGTTTAAATAACTTTATAACGTTTTTTTTCTATATTATTATAATTAACTATTACATTACCATACTTATTTATTTATGTTGATTTTTATTTTTTTTTTTTCACCTAAATATAATTATTTAAAATACGAGTATATTTTATGACATTTAAATTTAGTACGCATAACATAATTACTGTTTTTATAGATAGATGAATAAATAACGATATAATAATTTTTCTCTTACGTTAGTTTATATAGGTAATTATAGCATAATATAAATGTCAAAATTAAACAATTTTTCCCATATACACTAAAATAACGTTTTATATTTGTATTTATATAAAGATATAATAAAGAGATAGATAATTGGCTTCGTTGAGAATATTTAGACGATTTTTTTTTTTTTTTTTTGTCCACTTATTTTCTGGAGGTTACCAATATAATAAGAAATTTCGAAACACAGTAACTATAGTGTATTGTTTTTCTGGACAATTTTTTAATTAAAAAATGTAATTAAAAAGTGGCATTATAAGGTATACAAAAATGTACGAACAAAACTAATATTGTATCTGGTGAACTAATTACTGGGCAGTGTTAACAAGCGTGAATCAAGACAGATATTTTGGTGCATCTTATACTCGTACAGCGCCCGAAAAATTAAATTTTATACATAAGGATGTTGTTTGGAACGCGAGAAAATGTTCACGAGAATTGCGATTTTGGACTCTCGTGTACGTAAAATATTATTTATTGTATTACTGCAATATACTTAGTATAATATTACAATATAACCGTGATAAATAAAATTATAACTTACAAACTCAATTTAATAACTATATTTACGACCGTTCATTATAAACGATTAAAAATTGAAGCACATTCAAATAGTATAGTTAAACTAACATTTTTTAAAAAAAAAAAATATATATTAATAAGATAATTAAAAGCGCGATTATCTCTTCTGGCCACAGTATATAAAACAATTATAGATAGCTGACTTTCTAATTATTTTCGAACGAATTAAGAATTAGGACGTCATATGTCAACAGGGCAATGATTAATCGAATATTTCATGATGATACGATAGCAAATTATAGAATATCATAATATATACTGGTATAAGATGGATAAATGTTCATTCAAAACAAGAAAAACGTATTTATATCCAGAAATAATGACATAATAGTATGAAAAAATTTATTAAATGCTTATGTTTGGAGTATAGGATTGTATGGAAGTTAGTCATAGGTGCAAATTTCAAGAGAGCAAAGGCAGCTTAGCTCCTCCAAATTAATAATTAGCCCCCCTACTTGTGTTAAGAATAAAATTACATATACATTAGTAACAAATTTACAAGGTAAAATATAAATCCAAGACTTATAAGCTCCCTCCACTATTTTGTACCATTTGCACTTATGACTATAGGTAAAACAGAAGCGTTTGAAACATGGTATTACAGGAGATTGCTTAGAATAAGTTGAACAGAACACAAAACAAACTAGGAAGTTTATAAAAAAAAAAACCAGAAGAACAAGAAGCTTTCTGAAACATTAAAAGACATTAAAAACAAGAAGAACCAAGTTAATTAGACACATACTGCGACAGAGTAATCTACTTAGCTGAATAATAGAAGGGGTCATTAAAGATAAAAAAAAAAATAGAGGGCAACCGCTACTGGATTAAATTAGTCAGATAATAAGAGATATAGACTGCATATCGTACTGTGAACTAAAAAGGAAAGCGAAGAAGTGTCAGGAGTGGAAAATTACTGTCGACCAGCCTTCGGGCTGTTAACAAAAGAGAAAGAGAATATTAAGGACTTCATTGGAGAATATGGCGATCACGTGATGTAAAACATTGTTCTGTTAGTGTATGGATGCCTACTTTGTTAATAAACTGAAGTCGGCTGTTCTGCCGTCACGTCTGGACTATCCATGCCGTTTTTGTCTAAATTCCATAACCGTGGTCACCATCGTAATCGTTATCGGCTGACTCGCTACCACGCCGTGTAATGTGTTTCCACAAACACAATATTATAATTAAAAGATTATAATTTTTCCAGAAAAAATTGAATCTGAAGTGCTATACACATACATATTTTAATCGGTACGTGCGTTTCGGTAAACATTGAGTAATCGAGTGAAACTAACTTTTTTAAACTATATAATGTATAATATTCGTATTAAATTTGGTTTATAATAAATAACGTATTCGTAAGTATTTATTCGTATATCCTATCATTTTGACGTCATTAGACGACGTCGTGAACGGTTTTATTTTTAAAATATCACAGTCGTATAGCCGATTGAATACGTAATCAAATGTTTTCGTCTCTTTCGAATGCTCGTATCGTACCAATTGGAAATTTTCGCAATATTTTATTTATTTTTATTTACCGAAAGAATATTATATATATATAATTTTTCTCTTCGATATAATATTACGTTGTTGTAGCGAACATCCCTCGCATCGTTCTGCAAAGGAGCCGCAGTTTTGTTTCGAAACATGACAGATTTTTATAGCGCGAATAGATTGTTTAAATAATACACTCAACGACACGGCGTGTAAAAATGGAAAGAGGAGAAAAGAAGAAATCAAATCAAAATCGAATCCAACTCGCTATATAAAGTATAAACTGTCAGTTGTGAATTTCAAAAGTTTTTTTTTCTTCTTCTGTTCTTATATTTTACGGACCGTAAACGCCACCGTATCGATTTCAAATTGATTGACAATAATATTTGTTTACGCTTCTGTATAATACGTATATTGTTCGCGCTCGTTTTATAATATATACCTACGTTTTGACGTGACAAATCGAAAATAAACTCGCATTATATTCATTTATGAAACAATATATACATGGAAGAAAAAAGGTCGATTTTTCTTTTATGTTCATCCGAGTATTTCGTTTGCAATTTTATTAGCAAAAAAAAAAATAAATAAATAAATCTACGGTATTTATTCTCGTTTGGATAAAATATTTAAAACGCGTTTCGTTAGTATAACAGTATGAAATGCATGTAGGTACATATTGTGTATAACGTAGTCGGACGTGACGTAGAAACTTAATGGCAGCCATATTACAATATCTGCAAAGACGCAAAACCTTCGACGACGTGATCCATCCGGCAGCATCGTGCGTTTATCGATTCAACGTACGGATACGATACAATTAAACGGTCGCCTTTCACCTTTGATAAAGGTAATATGATTATATTTGAAAAAATTGATAACATATTATCTTATCGCAACGCTGCGCGTGAAATGTTTTGACGATTTCGTCTGAAAATGTGTCTTCGTCGAAATTGTTCGTCTCAAAATAATATTAAAATATACATCCATTCGATACACGATCAAAAATAACACAAAAATATATTCGTATTAATAGAGTTATCCGATACAATTATTATAATAATTATAATAATGATAATGTCATCACCGAACGCATACGATATTATGTATATTTAATATTATTATGTTAGCTTTTTAAATATTTTTTTGGCGCAATTATTGCGGTCGTCTATTTAATACCTACGTATTGGAACCATTTAAGACCATTCCACCTATTTCTACGAACTAAACGGTTATTTATGAACCAAGGACATTATATTTAGCGATAAGCAAAATACATTAAATACAATTAGAGATAGAGGCAAGGATAGAAAATTATCGGTATAATTCGGACTAATGTATAATAGTTATTTTAATTTTACACAATTTAATGGTCATTTACCTGCGTACAATTTATAATAATATACCTATATAAAGTAATGACAATCAATATTTCGATAGAACTATCAGGTCTCGAATTTTATTATTATAAAATAAATTTTTACTTCATTTTCCTATTTACGTCTTTTTGGACCTACAAATCTGATGATGCAAGTGAACGTCCATTGTGATTCGGTTCTAAAGATATTTCCCGGACCGACCGTTTTATGAATATCGCTTCTACTGTCTTGTGTATATATATATATAATATGCACGTCTTTCAAAGAGATCGTATAAAACCTCCGCGATGACAATGACGACGAACCATTTGTCTGTATATTATATATTATTATTATCTATTCATAATTATTATTTTCCAACAAATAGCGTCTCCGGTTCATATTTCACGTCCCGAGCACACAACGTCAACGCACTGCGTACACACCCCGCCAGCGCATGGTATTGTTGTACGCCGTGGCGTGTACGGACGTGTGACATTCCTTGTAACCTCCTCCGCCGTGGTACTATCAACCGTGACCACGGTTGATGGCGAGGTTATCCACCGCCTCTGCATTATATGAATAATAATTAACCGAAGAATAATGGGTTATTTATTGACGGCGAACGTACGGTATAGACCGAGTGGGATGAGCTTATTCCGAGCCGATGGCTAACAATAATGCCCTTCGCCCTCAGTCATCACACAGGTAATAATAATGTTATTATATTATATTCCACTGCGATGTCACAGAATTTTCAAAAAGTACCCGAAGGATCACGTTCCACACGCGTCGGTTTTGAAACTGTTATATCATATCGCGTTATATTATTATAACGACACGACCGCCGCCGCCGAAAATCGCATTCCCGAACGCCAACGGGAATGAATCTCGGGTTGTTACCCTGGTTGTAAATACGGTAATCGGAGGTCGTATAGCCGATAGTCGACTGACAAGGATGAATTTTAATTTTCCACGCGTACCTTTAAGATAAAAATATTTACTCGCGACGCGACCACGATGCGAACAAACAATAATAATAATAATAATAATAATCCTGGGGAAGAAAGGAAAAAAAAACAAAAATAATAATATATATTATAATATGAAAATATGAACCAAATCAACAAAACCCTTATACCTATATACAATATACCTACATAGTAGCGAATCGATCACTGAGAATAATGACAAATTACCACCGTCGTCGTGCCGCTCCGGGGAGACCCGAACCCCTCGTCTATCGTCGCCCGCAAAACACTCCGCTTTACAACTCGCGTGCCTTAAATTTATAGCCGATCCGCACAAAAAGGGCCGAAATTCTCCCGGGGATTCCGGCCTCGTGACGATTTTGCCGGATCGGTCGAAATGGAATTTCGGACGTCCTTTCGTTCGGACCGCCCGCTTGCCAGACCATGATGCGATGCTGTACACACAAAACGAGCTTTCGGGTGTTCAGGTATTCGTGTATTTGTATAATAATTTATCGTGTATAGGCGTACACTACGAATGACCCGAAACGATGAAACGAATTTTTTTTTTCCACGCCGAATCGATAATTTCTATATAGGTACGTTTTTCTCCATAAAAATCGTGATTTTTCAACGTAAAAAAGGCGGATGGATTTTTGGTTTTTTCCGAATGAAAATATCGTCCCGACATTCCCGAGATTAAACGATTCGTATTACGGGATATCGCGTCAGAACTTGGCATTTATAATATTATAATATTTTATACGAATAGATGTTGAATTAAAAAACACGATCGTTAATATTAACGACGGATGTTGAATAATTTCATTTCAATAACAAACCTCTATATTGTCAAAAGGTTTTTTTTTAATAACCCCGTACCTATAGTATGTACCTACAACTACAGCCATATTATCTTAAAGTTGTTTTTTTTTTTTTTTATAATTTTATTACTTTTTATCTCTCGAAGATAAAGTTTTTCAGTAACGCGTTATTCTACGACGTAATATAATTTATTTTTTAGCTGTTACAGCAAAGCGTGTATATTATGTATAGATATAAAATATAAAAAAAAAAAATAAATAAATAAAAAGCGTTGCTCCTAATAAGCCTTTGGCTAAACACGAATGGAATGTAATTTGTTGTATTTACTAATAATTATGTTTTTATACATACTATTTTTATTTATTTATTTATTTTTTTATCTTACAAACGAACGAAATTTCAAAAGAAAATATCAGTATATATTTTATTTAGAACTTTATTTAACGTTATATAAGAATATTATTTACGTGTCCTTTTAGTTTTCCCTATACGTTTTAAAATGTATACCGTAAAAATATCGAATAGAAAATAACTATTAATAAATAATAATACCTAATATACGTGAAGACACGCAAAACCGTAATAGCGATTATTGATTTATATATTCGGTTTTAATGTTATACAGACGAGACGAGTATAATTTAAATAAATGTACAAAAAAAAAAAAAATAATTTATAATTTCGTATTTTGAATTTTACACATTCGAACGTTCTGTATAATATTGTTACAAAACTTATATAGTTTGCAGCTTGTAATCGTTTTGGTTTTAGGTCAGTCTTTATATAAAATTTACAGAGATCTCGTAATGTCGTTGTTCGATAGGGATAAAAAAAAATTAATAAACGAAATGGACTCGTTATAACATTTTCCAAATAGCTACGTTGTGAAAACGTTCATTTAGTGGCCATAATAATAATAAGTATCATTTCGTATTTGTAATATTTAGAACAAAAATTCGAAATGTTTAATTTATGTCCATTCGACCCTTATCGACCCTTGTATTATTTCGTTGGAATTTTTCATCACTTCCTAACCGCTTATTACCTTCAGCATTGTTACTGTTTGGTTAAAACATTATTTCTCGTATGGTATGCGAATAAAATGGAAACCAAATATACCAATCAATAAAACGCATTATTTTGATAGGGATCTAAATAATTTAAAAAAAAAAAAAAAATGTTCTTACCACCTACAGATTCAGCACGAATATTATTATTTTATGGCCATTTTTGAAATTGCGAACACGTATAAATTTTTTTAGGGTACGTTATTAGGTCCTTTATATCGTGTAGGTGTATCACGTATCGAAAAATCTCGTAAACTATTATTATTTTTTTGTTTTCCAGTTTAATTTATTTTTTAGACATCTATATATGTTAGGTGGACTTTTATTAGATTAACTTGTCTAACCACACATAAATATAATAATTTCCAATGATAATTTTTGTACAGTTTCGAATTCCTAATCATAAAAATTGATAACGCGATATTTAGTACGTATGTATGATAATAATTAATAATAATATACAATTTATAAATGATTATTTAATGCTGTATTATAGTAATAGGAGACCAAATAAAATTTATCCGTTATAATATTAGAACGATAAATAATAATAATAAAAATGAATAAATTATTACATTATATATTATGTTATCTACATATAAAATAATATTAAGAGAAAAAATATCTCGAAACTTCTTTACATATATCAGTTGATGGAATATACTTTGATGTCTTATTATAATATTCTAAGGACTCGAAAATAAATAAGTTGAAATGTCGTATAATGTAATATAATAACTGTTGATTATAATACGAGCAGTATATAATGTTATATGGCAAAAACCATTTTTAAAAACGTAGTTAAATTTAATCTGACACCGTACCGAACGTGAAATATACATTTTTATTTACAAGTTAATTTGAAATTTGTTGCGATGTGTCAGAAATGAAATTATCGGAATGAATGTTGACGGATGACGATCTATTAACGTCGTTTCGGCAAAGGTTATCGATTTCAAACGCGGTTAGATTGCCCTCGGAGATGACGTGATGCATTCGTCAATAGTTTTGATAGCATGATCTATTCCGCGGTTCTCCCCAGACAGTTGTATGAGATGTATAATTGGATTTGTGTTGACCTTATCCGTCACGTCTAGATAAAACTACGTCGCAGACAGTGGCGTATCCGTGACAACACTGCTGCAGTAATAATAATATGAGTTGGCTTTTATTAACAAAAACGCGTATAATACCAGAATCGTTTTATTTCCACAGCACACATAAAACCAATCCAATAGGCGTGTTATTATACGAAAATGATAACATTAATTTAAAATTAAGTTTTTGATGATCATAATATTATAATAATATTATTTGTGTCGTGTCACGAAAATGAGTTATAATCGTAAAGAAATGTTAATAAATTATTACAAGCCTCGTGTGATTTTCATTATATTACGTTATCCGATTCGTCGTAACTGGAATCATGCAGAACGGTATAAATACGCATTTTGTCCATCAAACATCATAAAATTATATTCTCAATAGGATGTTAACCCGAATGTCGAATGAAATTTTTTTACGAAAAAAAAAAAGTGCACTATAATATTAAAATGTACCCAGAAACGAGCAATTTACACGAATTCTTCGGCTAATAACGCACGTGTCTTATTCACTGCTCGAAATCCGATATTCGAAGATTAAAGGAATATATTGTTTGCGCTGTTTGCAGACTCGAGGGGAAGACTAAAAAACGTAAACGTGGCAAATTTTCTATGCCAGAGTTCCTTCAACCCTTTTTGCGATTATCGTATTTTCAGAATACCCATGTATATTTGATTTTATTATAATACGCGAATTGTTTGTTTTGTAATTATTTTATTTTTATGTAATATTTTATAATTAGTTAATACGTTGCGTATATCATCTCGAATTACGTCGTTTATTAAAATTTAGTTTTTCCGTGAAACAATTTTAATATATAGGTACCGTATATTTTTTTTTTTTTTTTCTTTACACGTTTCGAAGATAAACGTACTCGTGTATTTTGTATCATTTTTTTTTTTGTTTTTAAATATCACTTTGGTTCATTTGGGTTTTGATGAATTTCGTTTTCGCCCACGAGTTACAATTTAATCTCGTTAGATTATTCCAAACTAGGTATACGTACCGTAATAGTCGTACGCAATTATTCGTAATATCCAGGTAGGTATACGCGGGCGAATTTAATCATTCGCAAATTGTACGTTATAATTTACCGAGTAAATAAAAATTCGTAACGAATAAAACAAACTAAAAACAATACACTGGAAACACGTCGACCCGTTCACATTCTTAATTTATGTTTTTATTTTATTTCGTATTTTTTTTAATCTTGCTGTAACCGTATACGCGCGGCGGATGATTTATAACGGACGATCGAGAAAAACTTTTTCTCCCCCCTTTATTTTATTTGTATTTTTTTATTTTTTTTTTAATTTCCGACGTGTTCATAATATTATACCTACGTATAATGCTCGATCTTATATTATTATAATATTATATACAGTGCGATCAGAACGTCACGTTACAAAACCAATCGGCATAACAATCGTAAACGAACTTTTAATAATAATACATCCGGATAACTCTGTATAATATTGTCGTAGATTTCGACGAAATTCGGCCTCACAGCACGAGCTCGCTGCAATTGATATTACGCGGTTAACGATAAGGCAAATGTTGTCGTTGTAAATCAACGTGTTATCAAAATGATAAGGACAGTTCGAAATCGATGGTAAACGCGAGTGATAAACGGGAAAAATGCGAGCTAGATGTTATTATTATTATTATTATTATTATTATTATTATTATTATTATTATTATTATTATAATGAATTGAGGCGGTGGAATAGAGGCACACGCTGCAGGGATAATATTTTATGTCGCCGCATTTAACAAAGAATTCAATTATTTCGACGATAGGATATTAATTTCCCGCAGTAAACGAGATTCCACAAATCGCGAATATCAATATTATAAATTCAAACCCAGAAGTTATTTATATCAAGATATACTGTGGTTTGTTTACACAACATTTCCGGACCATTCGATGACGGCGATTTGTATGCTAATTTGGATGTAGCAGCTCACCCTCATTATACACGCTGCAGACTCGTTAAATCTAAGTTAATATATAACTTGACGGATCAAAAACATACCTACGCAAATGTTATCACTTTTATGTAGGAATTATAATATATAATATCTTTTAACTTTCATTTTTTTTTTCTTTTTTTCTTTTTTTTTTTTTAGATATGTCTGACGTTCATATACGTCAATATAATAAAATAATAACTTACTAAGCAAAGAAAATCAATATTAATTTTTCCTCGATATTTAACGTCATTATAATGTGTGTATATTGTCTTCTTCTTCTGTATTCAATCTTAAGATTGGTTTGTAGCAATCTCCATTATTCCCTATTACTTGCTTTCCTCTTTATTTCTTCGTAAGAATTACATCCTTGGTCCTTTATTATTTTTATTGCATATACTCCATTCGTGGTCTTCGGTCTTCCCCTAGCATTTTTACCTTCTATAATATTAATCCCAGATTCCCAGCAACCCGCCATGTCGCAATAAAACGGATATTGATTGGTTATTAATTTTTTGTGTGCGACAATAAATTACTCTTATAAAAAAATAGATATATCGCTATTTTTCATTAGACATCATATTATCATATTATAGAAACGCAGTAAAAAAAAAAAACAACAAACGGTTTTATCGCGTATTATTTCTATTCCTAATGAATTTTTCATTTTTCAAAGAAATTCATCGTTTGTACACAATAAGGAATGCAAATAATATGTGGATTTTTTTTATCGATTAATTAAATGCTTCAGTATTAATGTTTATTGTTGTCTTATATTAATACATAATACAATTATGCGTATACAAGACGATTAATAATCAACTGTTTTTACTTTATTTTAATATTATCAGAACAATATATTTTTTTTTATTTTAGTTACTTATTAAAAATTCGAACGTATAATATTGACTGTTAACATTTGTTTATTAAAAAATAGTTATCTCATAAAATATGAGATAAAAAATTCGTATACAAAATCACTAACATAATAATTTTCAATAGTCAATATTATTATAATGTTCAATTGATCGCTACGTAGTATAATAAATATTTATATTATACGTTTTGAATAATGATTTCTTTTTTTTCTTTTTCCATAGTATAAAACGGGAAAATGTAATATAAAATATAAATTATTCGAAAATATATCTTAAATCATATTATAATATTTGGATATTGAAAAAATTGTATAATATGATTTATATGTATAAATATATTTTTTCAAAAAAAAACATTAAAAACACAAAAGGGAGTACGGAGTTTTATAATAACGTTGAATATTACAATGTAAAATTGCTCATTTTATTATTAAATTATAAATACTTAAAAAATATAATAAATAATTTTTATTGCATAGATAACATAATTGAAATTCTTATTTCGTATCAAATGTAATTATTATTGTACATAAAAATACATTTTTTAAAAAAAAATTGATTAATTTAACAATTTAACGTAATAATATATCGGTTCGTTTAAAAATAATTTAAAGTCGATGAATAATATCAAAAATACAATAATCCCAATAATTAATCGTGTACAAAAAAAATAACTGATTAAAAAATCATGAAAACCGATTTTATTTATTTTTATCAAATAACATATTATAAACCTAACCTATATCTTTTTTTTCTACGGAAAATTCTATACATAAAAACGTAAATATTTACCTATTTATATGGTCGACGAACGATATTAATTCATTCTCAAGTCTCAACCGTCTTTATTCCGGTGATCGGTCAAAATATCTCCAGTCAAAAATATCTCCTGTTAAAATAACTTTATTCAAAATCATCTCTAATCAAAAAATACATATACATATGTTGTGGCACTACTTTTGAATATTGTAATAACACGAAAAACAAAGAAAAATAATAAAAGCGAGAGTGTGTTATCGTTAAAGTTAATTATATATATATTAATTAAGAATATTATAATAATATGAATGATGTTAAGATTAAGTTATGATATGAGTTATGTGTTACTACCTTCCTTCCGATATTAGAAGGGCCTCGGGGTAGTAAATCCGAAAGTTACCAAGATATATATGATATGTTGTAAATATGACAACAAACGTATTTAGATTAATTCAACAATTTTATTTAATAGATATATTTTTATTTGAAGTTAATTTTTATTATATATACTTAATCGATTGTAGTTTATAATTTTTTTATTATAAAATAAAGATTTTAATCTGTCTCGAATTATGTGAGAGAGGAGTTTATTTTGACACGTAACAATTATTTATTCCCTTTTTATTTTATGCGAGCTATATTATTTTATTTTATTATATATATTAATTTTTTTAGATGAAATTAAATTATAGTTTTCTTTTTTTTTATAAATATATATATCCTTTTTTTAGTATTTAATTAGATAATAAAATCTTATAAGCGTGTTAATTGTAAGTTTGTGACTTCATGAATCAAACGATTCACTCAGCACAAAAGCGACATAAAAATAAATAATATTAACCACTACCTTAAATCCAGCGATGGTTACCGGAAGGTGTAGGTGAACTCGCAGGTCGTGTAAATAATAAACAACACTGGTGAAATTGTTGGTGAATGGATTTTCCAATGCCGAAACACCGTCAACGATCTCCAAAAATGTGTTCTCTCTCGTGATGTATATGTCGTGATGATAGTCGAGAATACAGATGAGCGCTGTGCACTGACTAGAAATTGACTGGGGGCGAGTCGGTCTTACTGGGTCATATTTATGCCTTTTCGAGTCCAATCTTCAAAGGGATTTTGCCGACGAGTAGATGTATTAAATGGTTTTAGAATAGTTTTATTCGAATTGTAAAAGATTGATATAAGATGGACTCGGACTTCGGAGACACGTATCGGTGAGATCACAGGCCTATTATTTGGTTTACAGAATTTACGTTGAAAGAGCTGTCTAACGGTTTTTTTTTTATTAATTATTGACTCGCCGACCGTGTTCTCTTCTTTTTACCAAATTTTAGAAAGGCATTACTATATTGTATATTGAATGAATGTCGCCGATTCCGGAGCCGCCGCCTACGTTTGAAATAATGTATGAACACGTTTATTGTAATATTTGAACTATTCGTATATTGTTGTTGTATTAAAAAAGTCGGCACATTTTATGCTAAAGGGATAATTTTATTTCCTGTTCAAACCGTGACGGTGTTTCGATGCATGTAGATCCGTTTATTACATCAAATAAAATATGCCGAAAAGTCGGCCGTTATATTAACAAAGGTATCATCTTGTATTATATTTTATTTGTACAATTAAGAAAGTAAATGATGATATTTCGTAATATCATTACAATATAATTATCGTTAATTCGATATAACATTGTAAATGTATTTAATTATCACTATTCAGAATTTTGATCTATACCTGTATATATATACTGTATATCTACTTATTATGTGGATATATTATTATAGTTTAAAAATATATGGCAATCAAAATCCCATCTCATAATAATTTATATACCTGTAAGGGACAAGAGATATTTTTGACTGGAGATATTTTGACTAGAGATATTATGACGGAGATATTATGACATGAAACTCTTTATTCCCAGTAACGAACCGACGGACTGTGGGAATAGCATTACCGATATTATTATTTTGAGTTTACTCTGACGACGGACCTCTGGGGTTGGTAGCAAAACGACGGTTAAAAATACGATATGAAACGTTCACGACAATATTATTATGTGCACGCATAATCTCGTAAATTGGTTTCCGGTCTGACGGCGGTCGATCTGCGTCGGATTCGAGGCAAAACGTATTTATTATTCGTCAATATATTATAATACAGATCTGTGGAGAACTTAACGAACGCGTATAATAATAATAATAATAATAATAATAATAATAATAATAATAATAATAATAATAATAATATAGTCTTCCGCAATATTATACGGCGTGCGCGTGTATTAAATTATACGCCGATCCTTTATATTATATTCTAGCTTATAGAAGTTTCGCGTTTCTCCTCTCTCGCGGACCGCAAAACCGAGTCTCCCGGCGAACTCTGCGGTTACAAAATATAATAATAATAATAATAATAATAATAATAATTATACGAGTATATACGCGAACACATCGACAACTGTATACGAGGCTGGGATTTAAATCCGCTTTTGTTTCTGGTCGACGTTTACTTAGGCGCGTTAATTAGAGAGACGTTCGACCCGATTAATTGGCCAGAGATAAAACGAATAATAATAATAATTATTATTATTATTATTATTATTATTGTAATAATAATAACAACGATGATAATAACGATGATAATAATAAAAGGGCGGAATATATTTCCGAAGCCGCCGTGTGTTTGCACGTCATGTCGATTGACGTGGGGGGTAAACTTTTGATTGGCAACAATCGGCCGTAAATCGTGTTAAAATAATATTTGTCCGTTTCCCATCTAATCCGTCGTGTTTATATCACAATATTATTATGTTTACATTAGATATAATAAATCTGAACGCGTATATTATTATGTAGTTTCACTGCAAACACGACGTTATAAACAACAATATTATGATGATCCGAACTTGAACACAACGTATTATATTTTGTGTATTATGTATAGTTATTATCATATTATAATCCTCTTCTCGACCGGATTCACCGCGATATTATATCGGATTTCGCGAATTTTTGTCATAATACTTTGCACACCCTGTATATATATATATATATATAATGTGTACAAAGTGTGAGTGCGAACCAATCCATTATCCGTATGACGGATGTCGAACGTTCCATCTTGTGGATACGCGCACAAAGTTTTCAATAAAAATATTACATTAACATTTCTACTACTCGATTGGCGCGCACGAATATTCCGTCTTGTATACGGTCTCAATCGATCACCGCATGGTTGTATTATTTTCAATTTAAAATCGCTGCCGTTAACCATTCCTCGTCAGACCGTCGTCGTTATCATAATAATTATTTAAAAACCGATACGAATTAATACGCCGGTGTAAATTCGTTCGGAATAATATTATGACAAGAAGAGCTAAATCATAATCCGTTTTATCCCGTATTCCCGCGGTTTTTCTCGTATCGTTATCGATAAATTCTTGGACATATAGCCCAAAAATCATTGGCATTTAGTTTCAGTTTCGTAAACATAATAATATATTTTAAATTAACGTTATGTTCAATAACGATTACGTTGTTTCGCGGTATCGTATCTATTAAAATTCAGTCGCATTCATCAAAGTCAAAGGATCCTCGAACGAAGATTTAACTAAGATCCAAATTCACTGTTTGAATATAATAATAACATAATGAATAGTCTAACGTATAATCTTACAAATCCATAAATCCTCCCCGATAATTAGCCTGATATTATTATTAAATTCAAAATATATAACCCCGATATATAAAACGCGTTTTATTTCATTTCAAAACGAAACCCGGTGGATAAACATTGCTAAAACATTTCAAAACGTATTCAAATGTCATTTTATTAATATAAAAAAAAAAAAGAAAAAAACAAAATATCTATCTACGGCTTAATATACAATTTGTATTCCTGAAATTTTAAATTTTGGCTTTATTTTTTTCATTTTTTTTTATATTTATATAATTATTAATAATTTATTTTATTTTATATTGGATTATTATGATTGCCAATTTTGCGACACCTAATATACGAGTACGTACGAATATTATGACATTTCCATCACGAATTTCAAAAAAAAATAAATAAAAATAAAATAATTATACGTTTGTAATATCCAAAATAATAATTGTTTACACACGCACGTGCGTGATGTGCACTTGTGGTTCGATATACTTGCATATTATATTATTCGCGATAATAACAGGGAGGGTAATCATCGATGTCGGCAATAATAATAATAATAATAATAATAATAATAATAATAATAATAATAATAATAATAATAAAAATAATAATTTTATATTTTACACATTGTCCTGGTAATTCGAACTAGCAAACATAATATTATACCTCCTCGTTATTATTATTATTTTATATTAATGCATATTATGACTATGAGAAGTAATGGTATAAAATATTTTCGCATTGTGTTATGTAACCCGATCAATTAGTCAAATGTCACATTCATGAACGTTGTGTGTGTTAACTGTAATTACACACACACACACACACATATTATTATGCGTCATATTCGTCAGTATATACCATAATAAATAATAAATAATTACGACTATAATTTTTAGTTTACGCAAAGTTCGTCTATACGCATAATATATTTCAAGGTTATTTTATATTGTGATTTTATGTAAATCCGAGTAAAGAAAACTAGAATAGATTTCCGATGTTTCCGTTTGGAAATGAGTAGTTACACAAATTTTGTAACCAAAATGTCTCTAAAAACGTCTCACTCGATATTATTACAGTCGGGCGTATCGACATTTATTTTTAAAAAGTCGTTGACGAACATGTAAAAACTCGTATTTTTATAGCATGATAATTTAATTAATTCCATATAAAGTGTGTACCAGTAAAGTGAAAATCGCAGTAAAGCGATGGTTAAAAATGTAAAATAAATGTTACTGAGTCGATATTATATTGTACGATGAAAATAAAATTCATTGTACTCCAACAATGAAGCTTTAACTATTCTGAGTAATTTTTTTTTATCACGAAAATCGAATGTAAGTCTGGATATTAATGTTTATTCTTTTTTAATGATTTACAATAATATCATATCATATTGTTAGGAAAAATCGGATGACTTTTAATAACAATCGTATACCATATGAAACGAACATACTTAACTGAATTTAAAATTAATATTAATAAAAAAAAAAATGTATGAGTTTTCCTTTATTATGTTAACCCATTTGAAATATTATTCGAATTATATCGTATTCGTGTGTAGATGTCATTTTATTGTTCCATAATAATAATAATATTACGTACCTATAGTATATTATTTTATTTATAATTATATATATTTCCGTTATAAAGAAAATTATCGATTTATTATAATTTATAATATTATGGTTAAGTGAAGAGTTTATTTATATATTACGTTATTATTATTATTATTATTATTATTATTATTATTATTATTATTATTATCATTATTATCATTATTATTATCATTATTATTATTAATAGTATAGTTACAATAGACGTAATAAATGTATATTCGTGTTATATGATAATACAAAATTGATCGATAAATACGTTTATACCCATGATAGATACACTTTCGTAATGATATCTTTATATTATAATTATTATAATGAAATAATATTAAAAAGGTGATCTCTTCAACGAGATACAATATGATATTTCACTAATTGAAAATTGATGTAAGTCGTTAAATTGTTTTGAACAAAGTTTACTTTACATCAATCTACATAATGTATAATATAATATATTTCAATTTCATAAATAATTACTAAACGTACCTATTAAAATAATAATATTTTATGGTGGGCACGAATACCATGAATAAAATACCGTATTCTCGGTAAGTTTATTGCATGTATCGGTGAGATTACCACAATTATTATACCACTACAACAATATATGTGGTCATGATGACCATCATGTCTCGATATAATATTATGTCATCCGGTTAAATTGACACTAACTCTAAGAGGACAGACGAAATAAAAAAAAAAAAAAAAAACTTTTACATTACTCGTCATTTCCATAAATTATTTTAATTTGTATACGTACAATACTAGGAGCTGATATATTGTATTATCTATTCTCGTAATTATTATGGAAATCTTATTATATCTTACGTTGGCGTATCGTTATTCTCTTTCTCTGTAATGTATTATTATGTATTAAATATATTAACTCGGCGTAAGTCACGTTCGACGAACGTAATGTGAAGTCTGTTGCTTTTGTAGTCGTTTCCTCGCACGGTTACTATATATATTATATATACAAGTATATAGTTATATACAATCATCCACACATGTGTGATTTCATTTTTGTTGAGCTTTATATTATGTAGGTACGATATATTATATAATAAATTTCGGAAAATATTGAATCGACCGATGTGAATCATCGGCGAATATAGTGACGACGTGAACTACGACAGATGTTCAACGAAAATGCTATATTGTCGTTATTTGACCCGACACACAAAAATACATTTCTTTTTTTTTTTTTCTGTCCGAAAAGTATCATTTTTAAAAATGTTCGGTTTTTGGTGTCACAACGTGACATATAATATCTTGTTCGCGCTGTAAAATTAAAATTATTTGAATACCTATATATAGTCGTCTGACAAATAAGAGCTTAATTTTTTTAATTAATATTTTATCAATATTATATCTTTAAATAATAATTATAAAAAAAATGTGCAGAATTTGTATATAAATTTTGGCGAACGTCGGAAAATAAATTGTCATAATAATAAAATACGTCTTAATGTCTTATTACGATGCTACGACGGACATGTCATGTTATTTACACAATATTTTATATCTCTGCAGTCCAAGAATTGAAATTACAGATTTATTTTACAGTTTGATTTTCTTCTACTGAATTTATTTATTTATTTTAATAATACGATTCAGAATTAAATTGAGATGTTATTTTTCCAATGATTCACAAAAAAGTTCATAATTTTACCTCCAATAGCTTGTCCATTGTAATATTTTTGTAGGTACAATAATTAATAAGATGGAACAAAATTTCAATGTCGATATTTACCTTAATATAACATAGATATGTTTTCTTCGATATAAGTATTGCGCGTGGGGTTTGTTACCAAAACGGCTGTTTTCATAGCCAACGAATAATACAGAAGTAAGTGGTACAGTAGAAAGATATACTCCAATCGTAAACGCGCATGCACGAATACAACTAAACGGGTAATGACAAGCTGTGATAAGAAGACCAATCAAAGAAGCTTTTCACATTCAAAAATAGCATAAAAGGCGAACTTCCTACTGAAATTATTCATTCCAGTCACAGCGGCAGTTCAGTCGACATCTTCAAGACTCCGGACTGAAGACTATGGAAGTATGGAAACAAGAACGAGCTGACTAGCGAAGGACCATGACGAAAACTTAGATGACCCCCGCCAGCATGAATACGGTCCGCTATCACACCTCACTAAGAGTGTGTAAGTTGAGACGGTACCATGAATTCGAACCAAAAGACGACATGGCCAAAACCACGCCGTTGTGAACGAAGGACAATTACCCGACAACAGCAGCTCGAACATCGAAAACGATTCGGAACAACCATACCAGCGGATCTTTTGCATTCCCTGGGTCAATGTAAAATTCCCCGAACCCCATCACAAATAGTCCTGTCAGGACTGACAAACAACGACTACTTAGGCCCGGTACACACCAGGACTTTTACGGAAAATACGTGACTTACTAAAGTTCGCTTAAGAAACGTCCCTGCCCGCGTATTTTAATAGTCATTGAGTAACGCGTCTCACCCACTTGTAAATAGATGAGCTACCTATTTAGCGAAATCTGGGTATTGACGTACCGGTGTGTCCGGTAACTTTTTAACTTCGTCTGACGGTGTTTTTAAGTTTTAACAGTATAACTTGTAAAATAAAAAAAATTGTAAGAGTGAATAAAGACACCAGCATGACACCGTAAACAATTTTAATAATACGGATAGTGAAACCTACCACTTAATTCACCGTTTCAAGTTTTAATTAAAACATTTCTGTATACTGAGAACTATTTTACTTTAGGATTTAAAAAAAAAAAATATATATTTCAATGTAAAATGATTATTATAAAAAAGAATAAATATAAATTATTAATAACTCGTATAAAATACCTTGCAAAGTTAATATAAAAATAATTATGAAGATTCATTTTAATTTTACCCACATTTAAAAATAATTATAATTAATTCATATTCATGCATTGCTCATGACTCGGACCAATAATTGATTAATAATTATTATTATAACTAGCACGAATAAAAATTATGAACAATTTTAAATTGAACCAAAAATATCAAAGTGATAGTGTAAAATTTGTTGTATCAATTTAATTTTAAAATGCAATTTTCCTCCTACCGTATAACTCATTAAATTCATATTTTCCTTATAGTGAATATTAATGTAATACTTATGCAATATTACGAAGGGATTTGTTTTTCATTGATGTAATAATATAAATATAATCATTCAAAATAAATTATAAGTATCTTTGTGCTAAGTTACAACATAAAATAATGTAATTTTGTTTATTTTTGTTTCAGGTAAGACATATTTTTTTTTTTACAATTCGTTGCCATTAATATATAAACTTTTTTTATATCGAAACGTAAGTAATTTTTTTTTCTAAATATTTATATTACATAAAGAATATTCGGTTGAATACATTAATGTAAAACGTTAATACGAGTATGTTTGTCGACTCAATACTTATATTATTTGAAAATGGATTACATTTTTTTTTCTTCTATATAGTACGCTCGTGACCCAGTTTGAATTTGATTAAAACAAAAACTTTTAGAAACGATAGATAGCAAAATGCTATGGGGGTAGTTATACGGAATTAAGAATACTTTTTATTTTATTTTTTTATTATTGTTATTAGTAATATGCAATGGACATATTCTTATTAGGGGATGTTAAATTTGTTTATTTGTAATCGATTTATAAATTGTATAACCAAAATACCGTTAAATCTTAAATATAACGTACGATTTAATATTATATTATAATATTTGCTTTAAGTTATACGATAAATTATTATTCAAATACGCTCTATATAATAAAATAATTCGGGCGATATACTCATAATATGAATAAATACCTAAGTACACATATTTATGTGTATTTATATAATAACGTAAAAACAAATTTTTATTTAGTGTTAAGTTTTAAATATAATATGTAATATCCGGTACCAACTATATAGTATCGATTTTATATAAATTTTTTATTCGAATAGGTATCTATTGTAATTAAATATTTGTGCGAGTATAATAATAAATATAGTTATTTTTTTTTTTTTATTATTAACCTTCGATCGGTTTACATATTATATTATATTTATACTATATAATTAAAAAATACGATAAAACCAAATATAAATAAATAAATAATTTGATTGATCGATAAATTACGGGTCGTCTATAATATTCTATACGTATATAATATACTCGTATATATTATAATATTATGCTAATATACACGCGAACTAACCTAACATTATTATTTTGTACGTAGTAATATAATAAAATATAATTATAATATTATATTAATATATATAGTTAAGCCGTCAAACGCCAGAAACGGTACGTTAATACTTGACTTGAGACGTAATGTGTTTACAGTGCGAAACCGTCTATTATAGATAATATTATATTTTCGAGTCGAATACATGTTTACGGTATTAAACGATAATAAAATATTACCGATCTTACCCAGTTCGATATTATATTATAAAATGACATTTTCAATATGATAACGTACCGATTTAATCAATTAATATCATAAGATTATTTTACACGGATGTGTCGTAGTTTCATCTGAGGTGCCACGTGTACGTCGACTGACTTAAACCAGCCCGCCGAACGGGCGCTAAAAGGGCGGAAACGCATAAATCGCTAAACATTATTATAATAATAATACAATACGCATAGCAGAACGATACCATGGTATAACAACACAGCACCGAGAATACTCGTATATATATATTATATATGTGTGTGTATAAAATATAATATAATATTTTATATTATTATAATAATATAATATTATTATAGTAGAAATAATGTGTTGCCGGGCTAATGTGCCGACGTCACGCGACGGTCGAATATAATTTTCTTTCTTATAAAACGCGCGATATTACAGCGTGTATTGTATACGAATAATATATCGTTATTATTATTATTATTATTATTATTTTCGACGAAAATTGGACCCGAGTTGAAATTATTACGTTTCTCGTACGACGATCAGTGTTCGGTCCACATGACATTATTATCATAACGATCGGACCCGGTTCGTAATTTGTTATTATTAATATTATATTATAAATAAAAAATATTATTTTTGTAATCCAAATTTGTTTTCCTCAAAATTATTATTATACAAGTACAGTCTAACTCCGAATTCGTTATCTTTTATATCGTATTATTATCAAAATTATTTGTGGTCGAAATGGGTCGATATAAGTGGAGGGACGTCTAGATATATATATATATATATAACGAAAACTTAATTTTTAATATTGCTAATATTAGTTTTCCTGAAAAGTAAATACATGTTAGTTTAATGTCTATTTATATTGCGTAGTATCTATAATTATAATATCAGATTCTATACAGTGAGACTTAAAATTAAATAATACAATTTTTATCAATATTTATATAAATGGGCAACACTATAACATTTTTAACATACTCTTGTACGTAATACTTATTTTATAAAGTGCGTCCTAGCATTATAAAAAGTATAATAAGTGGAGGGATAGATTGTGTTAGCCAAGAAAAAAGTAGATGAATACCCCACCACAAATACGACTACTGATTATTTTAAACGTTTAATATGTGTATTAATTTAAAGTCCGGATTTTTATGCTTTAAATTTTTTTTTAAATACGCTATAAAAGTTTGCAAAATTATGTTTTTTAAAAAAAAAAAAAATTGTGTTCTTAAACATAATATAATATAAGAAAAATTATTACGTGTTAATGAAATAAATTATTTCAGAATTTATTATATGTACTCGTATACTGTATCATTCAAAGATAAAAAAAGAAAAAATATGATTAAGTATTATTATAAGTATCTTTACCTATACGATATTATAATCAATTCTTAATATTGATTTTGTATTTTATTTATTTATTTTTTTTTTATTTACATAATAAAAATCGAAACGTCGTGGAGAAAATTACTTTTGATGAAATTCTCTCACATAATATACGTTATCCCTAAATTTGAATTTATATATACCAACTAGAAACTTTTTTTTTTTTATGCGTTCTGTAAATCGTCTCGACATAATAATATTATATCTTATTACCGTTGAACAGCAAACTCTCAATGGAAATTTGTAAGTGCACACAAATTCATAACCCAAATAATAATAATAATAATAAGATATTCTCCTAGCCGAAACGGAATTCACAAAACAATTCGATCGGAAACGTCGCGGACGATTTCACAACAGCGAATTTCCTAACGAAATTTCTGAAGGGGAAAAATCATGATATCCACACGGCGATCCTTGGGCAGTCCTTTCGCGTCAGGAAAACGTGACGTTCGCGAAAATCCAACCCTTATTACATTATAGATTTTAGAAGACGTCGTTTACCCCTTTAGTGGGAAATTAGAATATTCAACGTGTCCAGCCCTCCGAATCTCGTAAATGTTTTATTTATAATATTATATTATTGTTCACGACGAGCAACTGTTATACCTACGTATGAACTCAAATGCTTCGGATATGATTTTGACCGTCGATCGGATGCCGAAAACAATTTTTTTTAGAGTAGTTTTTCGTAGGTATAAACCTGTATACAGCGGTTCGGTTGATAATATATTGTGAACACGCTGTATAATATAATATAGCTATACAACGACGCTACATTTCCCGAACAATTTTCAATCTCGTTAAGACGTTTTTGTCACGAAACAACTTTAATGTTCTATAAATAAATATTTTGGGTCGTACAGAAATGTCTCAACATCGAATTACTGTTGTTTTAATGAGAAAGCTGCTGTCACGATATCCGGGAAAAAATTGTTTTGAATTCGCCGTTTACGATGAAACGAGTATTTTTCTTTTCCTCGGCGCGGCGGCAGAAAAAAAAAATATTTAGTTTATAATATATCTTATATTATCTGCAGTTAAACGTAACCGCACTCGTTTTCACACAGTGTACGCCCATGTATTATCATACACTCTTATATACGAGTCTGTATTTATTTAGTCTTCTCCGACGAAGAAACACGTTTCTTATAATCACGTGTAATTACAATGTCAATAAAACGTGTATTGTTTTGAGTAAAACTAAAACGATTAACTACACATATATCTAAAAACGGACAAGTTTAATAGTGCGAATCTAATCCAAAGTGTGCTCATTCTCATAACGTTGTAGTGTTATCTCGAAGCGAACTTATTTAATGAATCGCAAAAAGGAATAGCAGCAAATTTAGTTTTCCGAAAACTAGGTCAATCGTTTAAAGATCGAGCAAAGATTTCCTTTCCGTTCGTAAACTATAATAATAATAATCATATACTGAGCAGCGTGTGTCAGTCAATCAATATTTTTATAACAATAATACGCATTACTATTATTTATTCTTTTTTTTTTTTTTTTTTTTTTTTTTTTACATATAAAACTTTTGTTCTTAAAAATGTCTCGTTCAATTTATCTCGTAGATTGCCCCGTTTTATGTTTTTAGCCAGGGGTTAAAGTGAGGGGGACGCAAGGGGACTCAGTCCTCCTACCTCTGACAGCACAAAAAAAGCGTCCCCTTTAATCAACTACTTAAAAAGGTTAGCTGGAACGCTGAATAACAATAAGTAATAAAGTTATAATTATTTGTTTTATTAATTATATTCGCCCATATTTAGAAAAATCTTGATTTTTGATAAGTTTTCTAAAGACAATAATATCTATAAATACGTATTATATTTTGTTGTAAGGTTCTATCACACTATCGGTTAGGTTATAGGTAGGACTTTATTCTTTAATGTGTATTGTAATTGTGTTCATTTATGGTTTTTACATTTTATAAAAAAAATATGGAACGCTCAAAATTTCTATGGTATTTGAGTCCCCCCTGCACTTCCTTCTCACTTTAAGCCCTGTTTTTAGCATAATGTACAAAAAAAAAAAAAAAAAAAATAGCCTGTAGAATAATTTTCTTCCACGTCCAAAAGTCTCGAGAGCAAAATATCCTGCTTCTCTGTTAGACCTTAGACATACAAATCGTATTTTTTATTCACGAGTTTATACCTATGAGATGTAAATAATATGTAATGACATAAGTATGTAAAAGTGACCGATACGTTCGATCTAAGTATTATATATTTTATAACCATTTCACGATTAAACAAAATGTACATTACAGTGGAATTGAGAGAAATATTTTACATTTTTCTTATCGATATAATATTATGTTCTTCTGATGGATGAAATTTTTATTTTGGTGTATATAAGGTCGGATTATAAATAAACTCGTTGGCCGTACTACCACAGGGTTTACCATATAAATTTATTTTTCAACGACCGGATGTGCTTAAATTCGGACACGATAACGTATATATATATATACGTCGTTTTACAACGAAACGATTGGATCAGAATTGAATACTTCCTCCCCACGATCCATCTTTAAAACCATCAAAAATTCTGGTAACGTTCTTTATAACATGTACCGCAGTTAAACGTCAAAATACTCTTTATAAATACGCGTGTATATGCGATGACGTTGTCCTTCTGCTATATATATATATGAATTTCCTCTCTTGCCCGGGCATTATCGTTACTTCCGATTTATTCATAACATTCAATCGTTTCGATGCAATACGATACTAGAACTAGAGTATTAAAAAGAAAGAACATCGTGTTGTGGGAGGCAAAAGTGATATAAAAGATTCAGATGTCATTTATATTTTTACTTATAATTTTATAAAACATTATTATTCTTTTATTCACTGCGTATTAAAATGCGAATTTTAAATCATGGTAAAATTTCCATTCGTAGTACTTCCTTAGGTATATTTTATGATTATGACTATCATTGAAATATTCTTGATATCAATTTTAAATAATATGTGCTCAAATAATATAAAAATATTTCTTTACATTACATAATGCGCCTATTACGTGATTTTAATATTTTATTTATTTTATTGATATTGATAAATTTAAGTAAACCGGAAAGAATTTTATAAAATATTTAATATTTTAGAAACGTACATTAAATATTATTAACATTTTGGTTACACAGTATTACTATGTATAATCTTCTTAACCGCAGCTTTCTATTTCATGGTTTTATTTTGTAAACAAAATTAATAATGAAGGAGTTATAATGAGTCCGTTCAAAAACATTTGAATATAAATAGCAAATCAAGTATTTTACTGAATAAATATTTTTTAAATTCCAGCTATCTACGTAAGAATTATATTTTCTCGTAAACTGCCTTAAACTTTTTTATAATGGAACTTAACATTTTGAATAAATTTATAACATTTTTTTCCGTTTTTTACTTGACAAATTATTTCGATTTATTTAAAGTGACATAGTCAAGAAAATCTATGTGAATTTATAAGTAGACAAAATATATAAAAATATTTTGAAATAGTGCGTTTTCAATTAATTTCAAAATATTGTACTTATAATTGTATGTATTATTTGAATGGTTTAGACTCTAGAGCTTTTAAGTGTTGCTACTTTTTAGTGTAGTCCTTTATAATATAAAAATATAAATTTTACATTAATTAATACTTAAACTAAAAATAATAATTTGATTATAGTTTTGATATAATATATATAGGTATATGTATAATAAAAATAAATAATTAAATATTAATTATTTGAAAAAAAACAAAGGTGCTTGAATGTAACAGGAAAATGCAAGAGTACACATAAAGCTGTGAGGAAATCAAAGGATAGATCAAGTAAATGAATTTGTGTATGAAGGAAGTATATTATTTACATTATATCATAAGCAAGTATGTACGTAGGTAATAAGAGCGAGATAGTTAAACGTATTTACCAAGGTAAAATAGCTTTTAACAGTAAAATAACTCTACTTACCATAAAGAAAATAGCCTCAAAATAAATAAAAATCTATTGAAGGCATATATATATAGAGTATAGCCCTATATGGTTGCGAGACCAGGTCAATATTAGTGCAAAACAAAGAAGACTGAAAGCATTTAAAATATGTGGCTATAGAAGGATGTTAAAAATTAGCTGGATGGACAACATAACTAATATAAAGAGGTTCTTGAAAGAATGTCGGAAAGAAGGCTAATACGGAAAAGTATAAAGACGAATTCGTGGATAAGACATATTATAATAAGGCATAAATGTGTATTAAAACTAATAATTATAGAAGGAAGTGTAAAAGAAAAAAATCATAGATGAAGCAAACCAAGATCAGAGTTTATTCAACAGTTAATATGGGACCTAGGATGTGATTCAATGTGCAAATGAAAATAACAGTTTGATAATAGAGAAGAATGGAAATTAGCTGCAAACCAATATTTGAATATTATAATTTATAAGTAAGTTCTATAAGAAATAAAGGTATGTTTCTATGAATAATATTCATTTTAAATTGTATGCTTAACAAAATAACAACAATATTTAGAAGTACGATTGTTTATGCGACCAAAATTTATAAATTTTTTTTTCAAATAAATAAAATAATTCATTATTTAAATAAATTCATTTATTAGTCAGTTATTTTTAAATTTAATAAGAGAATATGATAGCAACATTAATAAATGAATGAAATTGTATTATTGTTATTTTTGCATAACATTTTTATACATTTTTATCAATTTTACCAATTATTTTATATATTATTATTATTATAATATTTCGTCTTGAAATTGTTATCCATTAATCCTATTTCACGCGTTAAACGATGCCAAAATCCATGATTAGTACTCAGCTGGTATGAGGAAGTGTATACAATATTATATAAGTATATAATATATAGTCGACGACTTCCTAGAAACTTTCATCGAATTTTAGTTTCAAGTATATTAAACCGACTTGAGTGCTATGTTTCGCCATCAACTATCTTAATATTACTTAGTTACTTACCCCCGTCAAAATAATGGACTGAGATTTCTTATGCACACGCATCCCATATAATAGTGTTAAATAAATTAGAATTTTAATTTAAATTAAAATTTTTTTTTGATATCATATTATTGTTCTAAAATTTCCTACTCGTATTATTTTTTGCCAATTCGCCAAATATTTTCATTATTTTTACTTGTATATTGTGTAATAATTGTGTTTATAAATTTGTGTATTATTATTTTAAAATTTTGAACTTTAAATTATTTCTCTATTTATATACTGATATAAATTATGTAACATTCATATACCTCGTTTCTAAAATAAAACTTTAAATTTTCAATCGATAACATAAAACGTTCATTTGAATTACGTGTTGAATTCCACATTATTATGTCTAAATAACTATGTTTTAAAATAGAATTGAAGACATTGTTCAAATTTAAATTGAATGGAACTTTAGTCAATTTAAATTTTAAAATCATAAATTATTCATACGCATAGATTTAAGAAAATTATTTTTGTACAATTGTGTGTTCTTTTTATCCGAATTTCAAACCGTATTTATTATTTTTATTACAAGTAATTAATATACATAATGTATTCTGGTATTCAATATAAATAGAAATGTGAAGGCCTATATTATTATTAATATTTAGATATTTAAATCAACGTGCAAAATATAAAGACGACTATGATCATTATAATTTATAAATTTTAACTTCTATTTTATTACAATACTTATGTTTCGGTCAATATACAGAGTAGGTAATTTACAATGAAATTTTAGATTATTATTTTTAGAATAATTATAATGTATACATATCTAAATATTAAAAAATATAATAAATGTAAATTTCTAAATTATATAATTATAGTAATAATAATTATATAAAATTATAAACCAATAGTTACATAGGTTATATAATAATATAAAATTAATTTGAATATTTTTATAGTATATCTATAGAAATATTAAAATTAAAAAGAAAAATAATAATATAATAGGAAAGTTGATTGAAATTTTGTTTTTAGCTACATTTTTTAATAACTTTTATTATATTAGAAGCCTGTCAAGTCTTATTAAGTTATAGGTGAAATTCATAAAAGGTTGTCAAATTATAATTATGATTATGAACATAAATAAGTACTATTAGGTACATTAACTGAGACATATTATATTTATTTGCATTTATTCCCAATGTAATTTAATATAAAATATTTTAATATGAAGATTTAATTAATTAGTATTTTGATATTTTTGGTCGTTAAGCATATGACGTCAACGTTATAATATAATATTATTATTAAATAGTTACCCTTATCACCTATGTCCTACACTATACAAACTTAATGTCTTTGATTACTATATGTATTTTGTTTTGTTGATGAAGTTTCCTTTTATAGGAGATGAGTTTCTATAGAATGATTGAAAAACTTTTCATTTGATTTGAACTTGATTTATTTTTATACTTGTGTTCCCATAAAAATATGTGTTTTTATATGAACAATCGTATGTGTGCAAAAAGGTACATTATTTTATCTTTTATTTTTCAAATGTTGTAACATGGTGTTATCGACGTAACAATTAGATTAATTTATACGTGTTAATTTCGCTTTAAAAGCAATCTGTAAAAAATTAAAGAAATTGGCAGAAATCGGCAATGTGAAAATTTGGATTAAAATAATACGTTCTGATAATCCAATTTTCATACATAAATATCTTATATTATTATAACTAGGTATTTCTTTAAAGTAATTTACAAAAATTTAACGTAAATCGAAAACAATATAATTAAAGTTCATATTATACAAGAAATTAAAAACGAAACAGTTAATTAGTGGTTTTCAAACATTAATCATTAATATAACACACGAAAACTATTCGGTATCTTTATACCTATATAATATATATATATTTACTTTCCTCGACGTTTTTCTGGAAAACGCATATTATAATAAATATAAAATTATACGTTGTTGAACTATGTTTTAAACTGGGGGTTATTTCGAATAACCGCGTTCGACGATCGAGCTAAAAAGTTTTGCGTATAACATGAAAGTAAGTGTACTAGTTTCATTTGATATTTACTTTGAATTGGTTTAATTTATCAAAATAATATATCGCTCTCGGGGAAATTATTAATTTTCAGTCGTCGTATTAATATTCTCTCGGCCCTTTTAATTTGGTTAAATTGATTTTTTCCCCTTAAAAGTTTATACTCCTCACACACATTGCGTATTAAATAAAATGATGATAATAATAATAATACACGGAAACGTGAATATTTTGTTGATAATATTATAATATAAATAATTATTTGGAATTAAATTTCGGTTTATAATTTATATAAAATACGGTCGTCGTAATAACGATTAAACAAGTCGAAATATAATAAATATTTCGTGCAATAATATTAATATAACAGCGCGTTATTATTATTACATCGGTCTCGTAAAATATTTATTACGCGCGCCCGACGCTCGAACTGCAGAAATTCGATTACTTTATAATATTGTTTCGAATTATATTATGTAGAAAGAACGTATACAGGTATAAATATATAAATATAATAAATACATACGGCGCGATACGTAATGTAATAAATATCCGTCTATTTATTTCCATTACTTAATTTATTTTTCGCTTGACGTTCATTTTTCTCTCGACAAAATCGGGTCAAATATTAACCGTGTTACCACGCGATCGCATTATTTTTAAAACCCGCGCGAACTCCGGAATTCACGAAAGAATGGAAAAATAATAATAATGATAAAGTGTATGACCATTAAATCGTTATACGCGCGCTGCGTGTACGCTGCGATTCGACCACTCGCTTTTCGGGTTTATACCGAACTTTTTACCGTTGAAAAAAAAAAAAAGAAATGCAGTAAACCATCGCCAAAACCTGGACCTCGTACGATTACAACCACGGTATTGGTAACGGATGTGTAGGAAATCTTGAAAGAATAGTGCGAGACATTGTATCGCCAGAGAGATAGTTTAATATTATTTTCATTTATACGCATATTAATATTAAACATAATGTTTTATTATATTATATTCGAGTAGTACGAGCGACCGACAACAATTACTCGGGGGACGCAATTATTGCGCGTCCGGTGACCAAACACAATCGACGACATACGGTCGGCCGAAGTCTCCCACGCGATGTCAATTATATTATATTTTGTTATCAATAACGTTATAGCAAACGCGTGAATTATAAATTACGCGGTTACCACTACCGTAGGTCTGGTCTCGATGGTATTCCTGCATAGAAAATAAATATTATAATACGTATATCGACGATTCACGCGATAATCTCGCGATGTCGTGTACGTTTTTCGAAATATTCGTTTCTCGAAAGTTTCTAGACAATATCTGAAGATTCGTCGGTTAACGGAACGGAATCGTTTAAATTTCGTTATAAAAAACGCGGTAAAACGTTTAAAAAAATCATTCCGAATGTAATTATATTAGAATAATATAACACTGAAAACATTTCGTCTTTCGCGCGCGCGTTTTACGAGCGAACGAGAAAATCTCGGGTTTTTTTTTCTCCATCGCCTTGATGACATTATTATGGAATTCGATTACGCGGTATAATAACGACAACTTTTTATTACGCGCGTTATTCTTATCTCATCTCGAGTGGTACCAAATACTCGGTAACAAATGTGACATTGTTATCAACCGTATTATTATTATAATTAACTTTAATTTTTCAAAGTGTACACGTGTTAAATTAATACGGTTAGAGGCGTAAAACGAGTTCTCGAGAAATTCTAAATTGCAATGTTTCTTTTGATATAAAAAAAAAACGCATTATTTGTTTTATTCATTTCTATTTTCCAACGATAGTTATTATAATATACTTTGAATAATTAAGAAAAAATATATATAATAATATACGAGTACATAAAATCTGCAATCGTATTATATATTTTATTTGTTTTATTTTCAGAACGAGGGGTCGAGGATTATGTATACAGTTAAGTTATAACGTCGAGCTTCTCGATAATTTTCTATAATAATACACATTTGAATTTCGGTATTTCGAACACGTACCGGGCGAAAACTTATTAGACAACTGCACCGTCATCTGATGTGGAAATAATTTTATTAGCTATTGTGTTCGCAGTTATTTTTATACTGCTAGCGAGATATTTTCGTTTAATTCACAGTCGAACGATATATAGTCGTATTTTTGAGATATCGCACAGTAGTAATGACAAAAAAAAAGTAATAAAAATACCTAATAATAATAATAATAATAATCAAAAACAACATTATTCCCGTTTGAATAAACTATAATATTATACAAATTATTACGTTTATTTTGTAAATTAATCTATATTATGATGTACGCTTTCGGCATAAAAAATATTACAATAAATATTGTATAATCTCATGTAGTGTTTGATACTAGAAAGTCGTGGAGTTTGTGTATACTGTGTGACGAGTACAACTAGCGTGTAGAATGTACGGTTAATTTCAAATTATGTCATTTTTTTTATATAATATATAAGAAACGCGATTAATTTAAAATTATAACAACTAACAAGGTCGCGGTAGTCAAAACCGCGAATTTAAAAAAACACGACGTCTAAATACCTAACGTAATCAGCTTGATTTTTGATTGAATTATAATTTCGGTGAATTATTATAATTTGTGACTGATATCGACATAATAATAATAATAATAGAACAATAACAACGAGTATATTTCACGAGTGGCAGAATAAAACATTGCGTCTTGTATATTCTTGTGTCTAGTAAAATTTTAATTAAAATAAATATTAAGAATAACGAATGTCGTTTGTATGTGTGTAGTTTTTACCCGCCAGATATAATTTTCGCGGGAATAGTTTATAATAATAGACTAGTACGATTTTATATATATATAAAAAAAATGAGAGAGGAGATCCGCATTTAAAATTTGTATTTTTTTTTTTTCAAACGAAATAAAACTTGTCTGCAGACGTCTTCTTTACTTTCGCGTGTAGGTATTTACAATTTACTTAGGACACAGTAAAACGATATTATATTTTTTTTATACACGATAATATTATAATTTTCGAAACGGCTAATATATTATACGTATACCGTTGTTGTATAAATATTTAATCGTAAATATTCAATGTAAAACGCGTGTTTTTTTCATTAAGTCGTAATTTTTAATCGTCGTTTCCGTACACGAGCAATGAAAATTATATAGTTATTGTTGAATGTTTACATAACGCGTATTATGTAGATATACCAAAAATACATAATTAAAAGTTTGCTTTTTGTTATTAAAACGATAAAACCGTAACAGGTGTCTTTTCATGAACTCTTATTAGGCCTACACACGTTCTCTAAACGTTATATTTTACACATTACTCGACATTATACTCAAACACTGTACGGGTATAAAAACATTTACAATATCATAACTTTACAATATTTTAAGACCTCGTATAGTCGTATCGATCACAATCGTTTCGTTTCGCGAAATATCGAGATCGTATATAGAAAAATCTTTTTATTCGTAACTTTATACCCGTATATTATCCACGTAAAACGTGGTACATGGTATAAAATACCGTAATAACGTAATATTGTTCATGAATATCTTTTTTTTTTATTTTATTTTTTTTATTCGAAATTGACTTAGCCCACGTCATGTTTCGCGGTAGTACCGAAATGCAATTCGCATGCAAATGCCCTGTGTATAACGCCGATGGGACTGTGTACGAGCTTGTGTATGTGACGAGAGTTCCGAATTTGCGTAATGTCGAATGCGGTCAAGTAACTTGGTTCGTTGTACTGCCAAGGTCAGCAAATAAAATATATAATACGTATAACGTATATAGTTGTTGCCATATTTATTATTTTCGTGTGATAAGGAGAGATTACGCGTATTATATTTAATTTGACGAGTATAATAACAATATAAAATATGTTATGAATCGGTCATAAAATCGTAATTAACGATCGAATTAAATAATATTAATATTGAATTATACGAGTATTATTTACAAGAATATGCGTGTAAAATATTTTGGAAGAGTGACCAAGAACCGTAGGTATAACATTCACGTTTATATTCTTCTCTCACTGAACCGTGTTAATCATAATAATAATAATTATATTACAACTATACATTAAATTATGTAAAATTATTATTAAAATTACACGACCAGCAAATTATAATATTGTATTCTGTATCGTAAATTTATAATATATCTATGTATTTGGTATATTTATTTTTATGGAATTCATACGCGTTTGCACGACGAGTTGGGTTAAAATTCTTAGCATTCCAGCTGCGAGCATGCGAAAATAACCTAACCGGTTTTATTTTTTGTATAATTTTCTCAATATCGTTTCGGTATCGCGCGACTTGTGACGTAGTCATGCCGATGATTCAGAGCAATAATAAGAATTTCCTTTCGCTTAGATTATTATGTAAATTAAAACCAGAAAAAAAAACGCACGAGAAATTATTATTATAAACGTACGATTATTGAAAAATTTCGACGTTTCCGCGATACTTTTTGCCACACGAGAGCCGGCCGACGAACCGCACCGTTTAATTTTTGCCGACGTGCGCGCAATTTTTCATCGTGATTTATTCGCGATCTCTTTCGTGACACGACGAACCCGACGGTTGTTTGATGATCTAGAAATTTTCATAATATATAGAACACCGCCCGGTGTGAAATTGTTCATTTCACCGAAACGTCTATAACCTCAAATGGGTTTACACATTTTTCTTTCGTGCGAAATATACGCCACCGTATATGAAAGTATAACGCGAATGAATTCGGCTCGATTTGAATTTATACACTTTGATTTTCAATATTCGAAACGTCGGGAATGGTAATTTTTTTTTCCTTTTTTTATACCATCTCGTATTGTTTGAAATTCAAATAATCATTGAACATCGAGACGATATTATTATTATTATGAAACGATGTCGCGATTCCTACGAATAAATTATAATTATTATGTTTTATAACGTGTTATCGAAACGAACAGGTCGCGTTCGACCACGTACGTTTCTTAAGGTTTTTAAGGATCGGTACCTTCGACGATACGAAGACGAAAACGTTTTTAAATCTAAAATAAATACCCGTTGGAAATACATTTCGAATTATTGAAGAATAATAATACTATTTAGAGAAATAATATGTAGTTTTTTTCCTTTTTTTTTTTTTTTTTACGTTTTACATTAATATTCGGAAAAAGAACCCCCTCGTAGACTCGTATAATCATTACCAAACGTTGTTATAATATTATTAAATGTATATACTTTTTGCAGACGCGTTATTATACGAAAATAACACAATTCCACGACCCTTGTATCAGATATTAGACGTTTCGGTGCCCGAGGGTCTCGCATTACAATACTCACACACAGAGGACGAGGTGGAGGTGCGCGGTACCGTGTTATTTTTCTCTGTTTTTGTGATGTTGTTTTACCCTCTGCCTCTGCGAACCCAAACGAAGGTTTCGCGCAATTCGTTTGAGAAAAAAAAGAATGGCGACCGACGTCGTTTGCGAGAGAACGAACATTAACATTTCAAATCCCGACTAATGGCCCCCTCGCCGTATACGAGCAGCGGTCGCGGCGAAAAAGAATCGGAGGAGTAAAACAAAATAAAAAAAACCTCACTTTCCGTCCGTAAGTCCGTCGAGGGGGAAAAGAGGTTAGGTTAGGTTAGGTTGAGGTGGCCGTAGGGGTGTAAGGAGGAGATGAAAAAAAAAATAAAATGTACACCCTTGACGGCCCGGGGTGATCGAACGCACCGGATGCGATAGACAAAAGAAACGCCGTGAGCACCGCGAATCGAAGTCCGCGGGGAAAAGCTTCTCGTGGTTTTTATTTTTTCTGCAAAAATTAATTTATAATATTATATTTTCTTACTCTTCAAGCGGCGGTACAAAATACTAATCTCCTCGTTAGAATAATTACGTATTATATTAAATTCTGAGCGAAGCGAAGAAGAATGTATTGGTATTACAATGATGTATGATTTTTTTTTTTTTTATTCTGGAGACACTTTTACTACCCGAAATTATCGTCTTTTTTTTTTATTTCGTTGTCGTTACGTGCGATTCTTTGACGTATCGACACGAAATTAGTGACGACCAAAGAGAATATAAATAATAAATTTTCAATTTCCAACTGTACGCGCCATATTGTCCTTTACGCCACGCGATACCGTGATATAAGAATTACGAGTACCTCGGTACGATTGTCTCAGAATTTAGAAACAAAATTCATTCTACACACAGTTTAAATTTTTTTTCCTTTTTTTATTTTTAATAATAATAATAATAATAAATTATCGTTTAATCCCCAACGGCTGCTTTAATAATAACCGTCGGGATTACATTTCACACCGATTAATTCCTATAATATTCTTTTGCGCGACATTAATTATATAATATTATTATCGTCGTATGTTTGAATAACATCGAACAATAAAATATTGTTCTGGCGAAAACACCATAATGTTATTATAATACGTATTAAAATACATTACATTCGTGATAATATATCAAAAATCGAAAATAAAACGCGACATGAAAAATTGAAAAATGTACCTATACCGAATCGGTTAAAATAATTAAAAATATATTGATTTTATTTCATATTATATATATAGAATTATTTTATTTCAATTTTCATAACGTAAACCCGTTGTTTTTGTTATACCTATTATAAAAGAGACTCGAACGGTTGAGATTTCCTGGGGAAAAGATCCGTCGTTCGGTCATTGTTATCATAGCTAACCGTTACACAGGTACGATAACGCGCGACGTGCGTGTGTATAGGATATTATTTCACTCGTTCCTTTTTCTATATACCGACTACGGAATAGACGAAATAGACGAAATAGACGAAATTACGTAACAAATAACAATAAATATAAAAATATTTAGGCAGCGGAGGAGAACTGTACAATTATTATTATCGTATATATAACGTGTGTTATTTTTAACGGCGTTTCGTCTTCGTATACTCTTGCGCGTTCATTAGTCGGTCGGACGATGTCGGCGGAACACGCGATATTTAATATTCCCGTCTGCGATGTACAATTTTACCGGGTGTGTACGTGCGTGAAAACAAACGAGAACACACGAATTTTCTCCTATGTGTATAAAACGTGTTATTGCTTTCGATACGAACTAACAGACTAAAAAAAAACCACACACACACACACACTTAAGACTCGTGCAGTTTGCGTGGGTATACAATCACGAGATGTGTTATATTCGCAAGACCCGTCCTCGACGAACGACTGAAGGGACGGATTTAATTATTTTCTCTCCTCCGACTCCCGCCGTGACTTAGCCTTAGTTTCTTCGTCCTCTTCAGCTCGTTCGCATATAACAATATATTATTATTATTATACACGCAAAACACGCTATATTATATTATATTATATTATACGTATACACGGATAGATAATATTATTTTATACGTGTGCGCGTTAACGTTATCATATTATATTTGTATTATACGCGTTATAGTCGTCGGGGGAACGACGAGAAGAGATAACAGCCCCGAGACGGTAGTTCCTCTCGTTTTCCAGCTGCCAACGTTCGGCGGCGATCGATCATACCCGCGCCCCCGTCGTCCGTCGGCTGCCGTCACTCTCGTCGAAATTCGCCCCGAAACCGTTTCTATATTAATATAACATTACATTATAATTATTATAATATACTCGTACTATCCGTTTTGGAAAACCGATATTATTATTATTTATTCGTACGGAATACCGTCGAACCGGTTGCACGTCTAATCTATATGGTCCGAATCCGTTATGAGAGACGAAGAGAGACTCAGTAGCTGATCTAGAGGTCATCCAAGGGGGGAGGGCGAATTTTAAAAATTTTTATTTTTTTTAAAAGTATTTGTTTATTTGTTTATGTTGTGATTCTAACTCATGATTAAGATCAACAAAACATAAAAAGACTAGGACCAAGGGGGATCGCCCTATCGTCTCCCCTCAAAACCGCCACCGAGGAGAGTAATGTGACGCGTTTGTTCGGACGGGGAAAAAGCTCGTCAAATTTTTAAATCATATTTCGTGATTATTTTATAAGCGTGTAATTTTTCAGAAATCTCGTGAAAACTATCCAAAGTTTTATACATTATTACCTACTCATTTTTTATCCACTACTTTTACAAACTTTATTTTTAGAAAGCGGTAAGTTTATGATTTATTAGCGTTGTTCTCACTATAACTACACTAATACAGCACCGACGGTAACTTATAATAATATTCTAACGTGGATATTTCTTATACTTTCAAACTCGGTCTCCCTACGATCTCGTACATAACACTCTGTAATAATAATAACATGTCGAGACGAATGGCTTTATACGTTTAATACGCACGTTTATGCTCTTTACCGTCTATGGTCCATAACAGTACATAATATTTCGTGGCTTAACAACCGTAATCTTTGAATTGTCTGATCTTGGATATATACAATAATTCAGCCCCGTCAATAGTTTTGAATAATAAATACATTTTAAAACGAACCAATCCAAAAAATCAAGTTTTATTCTTCGAGCATAAAAAAAATTATTACCGCAGTAATTTTGAGTGCTTTTCTTATTCATACTTTGGTAACACTGTTTTATTCAAACGTCCAGAGCAATAATTCGGTTAAGTTCATTATGTACCTACATTTAAACAATTTTCATAATGACGATGGAAAAAGGATTTTTTTTTTTTTTATAACGATATCGATTTTTATGTAATATTAAAATATAAAAATTTAACCGTTTACCGCACAACGGAGCAGAATATTATTATTATTATTATTGATGGTGGCAAATGCAAACAGCTCAACGGATAAATCGTAATCGCATTAATATTGAACCGTATACAAATCGTATCGCTGTTATGTTTGACTTCGTTGCTATTTTTATTACAGTCGATGTTACATTATTATCTACATATTGTTAACAATATCAGTCGTGTATAATTCTTTATTCACATATAATATTAATATTGTATTGTGTTCTTGCACGGTCGTCGAAAGATTCGTTTATCGATTTCTGACGAGAAAAAAAAAATAGAAACGTGACTTAATTTACTCTTCATCACATATCATATTTTATATAGGTGATCCACGGTGACATCGATGAACAATTATTATTAAATATAGTTTAGCTCGTATTAGAGAAACGCAATTTATAACGTCGATGCGATATTTTCCAAATTTCATACGTCGAATCTATAACATATATTATTATAATATTATAATAATCCTCTGATTTCGATTTGATTTTAGGTACCTACCCAATATATTACAATAATTATTAGATAAATGTGTGTTTCGCCCTAAATGTGTGAATTAAACCCAAAAAATGATAATAACTTTTGAGATTGTAATCCAAGAGATGAACTGCAGTGTATATTTTATTATTATACAGCGTTAAAACACGAAAATCGACTATTCGACATCTTTTAGAACTCGATGACCAGTATTGTTATATACACATCGGAATCGATTAATTTCGCCGCGGAATACTTTTAAACGGACGTATTCGATTTAATCCAAGAATTAAACCAGCCGAGTTTAGTGTCCAATTGCACTAATCGCCGATTAGGCATATTCTGTTTCAAATTACATTAATATCGTTGTAACTTTTCGCTTTACAATCGATGACCGACTGAATATAATAATGAAAATCGATACATTAAAGTTGTTTATTCTTTTTTAAATTATTTAATTATTATATTTTCAGATTAAAAGAACGAACAACGTGTTTGTACGAACAAATATTTTATTTAAATATAATACGTTATAATTATTATAACGGTATTTTCTTATAAATAATATAAATATAAAATTATATTTAGTAAGTATTTTTACGGATTACAAACCTTGGAATAATTTAATTAAAAACAATTAATGGGAAAATAATATTTCTATACGTATACAAATTGAATTATTTCACACTCGTCACTCTATGATTCCAGATAATATTATAACGCCTATGATGTTTACGAATTTGAAAAAAATATTAAATAATAAACAACATTTTTTAATATTAAATTTCATAGAGCACTTAATTATTATTCGTCTTGATAACGTATTCATATTCGTTGATAGCAAAATATAATATTATAATATTTTCATCATACGCGCGGCTATACTAAAATAATTATGTCGTGAATAATTAAATTTTATCGCGTGATTTTATACGTTCAATTTTAGGTTGTAATATATCGTGTGATTTCTTATCTCATTATAAATAAAATAGACAATATATAATATGGAAAAGTCAATTTTGTACGGCGGACTTATAGTCGTAAGATAATGGGAAATTGTGAACGCCGTCATCCGCCAAACTGCACACGTTATAATATTATCTATGTATAGAGATTTTTAACTTCATAATATTATCATTAAGAGCATAATATTGTCATAATTTACAACGATATGATTTATAAGGTCAGTAATGCGCGTTATTAGGTGAATATAGAACAGATAATACACTCACAGATAATAATACGTTATAATATATTCGCGTCGCCCATATAATTATTATTATTATTATTATTATTATTATTATTATTATTATTATTATTATTATTATTATTAT